>PVIC010010824.1:0-42657 GCA_004025085.1 Thryonomys swinderianus
CCCAGCATTCTATGTGGTTACCGGGGATCGAACTCAGGTCCTTGCGCTTGCGAGGCAGGCTCCAGAACCACTGCGCTAACCCTCCGGCCCATGACAGTGGAATTTAATGAAGAAAGGACTGCAGAATAACAACATTACCAAAGTTAGGAGCAAAAGAAACCAAGAGTTCAAGCTTCAAGCATTACAAATTCCCAGTGAGTCTGTCTGAACAGAAGTAGGATTCAACATTTTTAAACACTGAATATTTTCCAAAACAGTAACAACAAAAAAAAACCCTGAGATATGTTTTACCCAGTTGTGAAGCAAAGTAATAGCTATTGGAATCACTGAGTGAAAAAAAAATAACATTAAAAAATAAAAAAGAAACTACTAAAGTTTAGTTGGGTATTTTAGGACTAAGCTTCCTAAATTTGAAAAGATAGCATGCTTAGTTTTAGAATATGCTTCCTGGAATAGCAACCTTCAAAGTAGATATAATCTTTATAAATGAGCTTCATCATTAATTTTTCACAAATTCAAAAGCATGCCAGAGGATTAATGTAGAATAATAGATGTAACATTACATAAAAGTAGGACAGTCATACATGATTTATGACTTCCTTGCCCATCAAGGCTTGGCCTTTTGAATCTTAATTGCTGAAAAAAGTAAATTGGTTGTTCTTATAGCAGACAACTTGCATTAGGGAGTTAATTAATTTTAGGAGGCTGAGAGCCTGTTACATTAAACATGCTTGCACAATCATGTTTAGACATGGAACGTTTATTAAATTACATTCTTCAATGAAAGCACATTTTTACATTTTGTTTTCATTTTGGTCTATGTTAAACAGAGAGTAGTTATTATGGACTATAATTGCATATAAAAGCAAAACATAGAATTAGTCCTCTTGTAAGGGACAGGGTAATTATTTAATGACATATTTGACAGCACAATCATCCCTCTTTCCAGTTTCTAACTTTCTTGTATGTCAATTTACATATCAATTACTATTGTAAGCTTCATAAGAGGATATTCTAAAATATACACTGACTGATGTTCTCTACTCTTGATAAATTAAGCAGCACACAGAACAGCTGATGTATTTTTTTGTTTTGAAATTTACTTAATTTCTTTAACTATTACTTGTGCAACTTTCTGACCCACCTTAGTTCCTTCGTTTAGCAGAAATGAATAAGTCTGAATTAGTCAACACCTGACCCTCATTTTATCATTTAATAATGATAAAACTGTTTAAAAGGGGAATAATTGTTGTCATGTCACAGATGGCACTGGAAATGAAGCAAAAAGGGTTAAATTTGTTAGAAGCAGGTAACGTTATGAGCGAAAGCCCTGGAGGTCCCGACGGGGGTGGGGGAGGTTTGATTAGGCTGGGATAATCTACCCAAACTCCTGCCCCCCTTTTGCACATTTCCTCGGGGATTGTGAGCAATTGCTTTACTTTCTTTGCCGCAGATAATATATTTGGTCAAGCTCTCTGTGGTTTGGTGTGGGAAAGAACAGACTGGTCATGAGCAGTTCTGATATATTTGCTTGGCACTCCCACCCAGATGTCACTCTGTTTAAAATGCCTCCTTAAAAGAGCGTGATATCTCCAAGTTCACTCCATTCTGAACTCAGTTTACAGTCTTATTTCAAAACCCAACTTTTATCCCTTAAGATGTAGATTAGAAAGGCAGTAGCCAATTAGGACCACCTGTTTGTGCCCACAGTTCTCTGCTTGGCAGAATCTTCACATAATGAAAAAGATTGATGACCCTCTCACAAGCTCATAACTCCTATAGGCAGACAACTAATTTTATGAGGAGAACAGATACGTCTGTTTACCCAACCCTGGAACTTACCAAAGGTCTCCATGTGATCCCACCGTGTTCAGTACAGACTATACCACAAGCCTGACTGTGATCAATCCTGCTCGTTCCAAAAGACCACGGGAAATTTCCATGGATGCCACTGCAATTAAATCTCCATTAGGACGTGTAGAACAGACAAGCTCAGCCTTCACATGGTTTTATAGATTTCACAATCTGACAGATGACCTCTATAAAAGCTTATGCCAGCCAGTTTCTCAAGCCCAGTTTCATAGGCACCATATCAAAAACATTTGGGAATTTGAAAATTAAATACTTATTAATGCTAAGTATGGGAAAACCACATGCGAAACTAATTTCACAAAAACCCATGGCAAAGAAATGGCTTAACTTTAAATGCCTTCAGAGACCTGCTGTAGGCCGACTCTTTCTCGCTAAGTGGATATTTGCTTCCTACATAGGTCCTTTGCTTCTCATTCCTTGCAGAACGAAGGAAAGCTTGTCTGGAGCTTTGTGATCACTGTTGGTTTGCATTAGTCTTTCTTGCCCTGCTCCAGCTTTAGTTCACTTTTGTTATTGTTGTAATACAACAAATACTTATTAGAATTTTTATGTGCCAAGCACTTCTTTCTGTTCTAGAAATTTTTTAAAAAAGCCATTACTCTCTTTTATTCTAGAGCAGGAAGACAAATTGTAAACAAATACATACATAGTATTTCAAGCACAAGTTCTAGGAAACAATTAAAAATGACAAAAATACAAGTAAAACAGAACAACAAAAGATCTGGTTATATAAATTGACCAGAGAAGAGGCTCCAGCCGTTGATACAACCTAACACATTCATGTCATGTGGAAGAATGTAATAAGTACCTACTGTGTTAAGTAGTCAGAAAAGTATTTGATCAGATGTTTTTGTCTCATATGGCTTTATTTTTTGCACTAGTCTACTATGTATATTTTTATGAAAATAAATTGGATATTACATTTATTTTGAAATTATTTTAAAGTACTTCATAGAGAGATAGTCTCCCAATGTTTGCTACTGGTTGATAAAACCAAATTGAATTCTAGGTTTTTATAGGCAAGAAGGTAACTACTTACACAATATGTGTGAGTCACGGAACACCTAGTAAGAGTGTATTTCATATCAGTGAAGAATCTGTCTTGTGTAATTAGATAGACATTAAAGTGGACTTTCTATTTACCTCTACAGTTTTGGAACTAATACTAATTTTTGTATTTATCCTCAATTTATGGGGACTCTGAATGCTTTAGATTTTAGTTACACTAATTTGATTTGTATCAAATAGTTAAATTCAACATGATTTCATATAAAATATATCTTAAGTGAATCCATTATATATGTTTGTCATTGTGCTGATAAACTGTAAAGTACTATATGTAGTACTTTAAGTAGTAAAGTACTATAAGTAGTAAAGTACTATATGTATTTCTTATGTACATTTTTACAGCTTATCAGCACAATGGCAAACATATATAAGGATTCACTTGATATATTTTAAATGAAATCTTGTTGAATTTAACTACTTGATACAAATCAAACTAATAAGTAAAATAAATAGGTCACAGATATGTAAATACCCTATCTTTTCTCTGGTATGAGAACCTGTACATGTAAATGAGTTCTAGAATGTAGGATAGATTTTGTGAAATAGGAAATATTCAAAGAGAATGTGGTAGGGGAAAGTAATGAGGGAGGGAATAAATATGATTTGGAAAGAAAAAGAAAGGACATGTATGTAGGGGGTGGGGATTGTGGGTGGGTAAGGATATGGGTAAAAATGAGAATTAACTTGTGTCATATACTGGTACAAATTCCCCAGTGTTGAGTGTGGTTGTGAGCTGTATATAAAATGTACCAATAAAGAATTCAATTTTAAAAATAATTCAATTTAAAATTTTTTTTTAATTTTTAAAAATAAATACTTTAGTTCATTTCCTAAATTTGCTACAATAAAGAGCCATTTGTCTATGTAAAATATGTGGCTTTGAAATACTTAAGCTGTGTTTCTATCACTGAAGACTCAAAATATTTCATTTTGCAGAAATTTTCCGCATGTGGTTTTAGGAAAAGTTGATCCACAATAATTTCACAATAGGAAGAACTTGAGCTTAAACCACAAGGTTAAACAAAACATCAATGACTTTAAACAGACACATCATAAGAGACTTTTAAAATGAGAAAAGTAAACAGGATGATTGTTAAATAGCTGGAAAGAACAAAAGAAAAATTATGAGTAAGAGTCAACCGAAATATTTCTTCAATTTTGCTTATTGTTAGCCTTGTACAGGTTGTTGGGGAAGATCAGACACAAGAGAGTTCCTGTGCCGTTAAGATAATAATTCCACTTGGGGAAGAAAGCTGGCACACAGTTTGTGTTTGCCCAGTGCCAGGGACTTATGGTAAAGAGCTTCTAGCCTTGCTTTCCACTGATGAACTTGCTTTTATTTCTCAGAAAAGCATGGATGTCACCTTAAGAATTGCACTCCACTTCCTCTCTTAAGTGAATCTGTTATATATGTTTGTCTGGACCTATCAGTGTCTCTAAACATGTACATCTCCTTCCCCCCAAGTCTGAGAACAACCATTCTAGTCATTAAAAACCTCCTGCCCTCACTTGGCCCATCAGTTGTCAGCCTCTTTCCAGAATCTTCTAGTTCTTTCCTCACTAATCTTTTTCTCTCATCGAATATATTCTTACATTATAAAGCAGTGATAATATTAACTAAAACGAAAACATTCTTTTGGGCCTGTGTCAGTTGTGCTCAACCCTAAATACATACTAGAACTGCCTGAAGAGCTCTGAGGAGAATATTTTTACTGTGGGTCAATCTCCCCGTGAAGGGTAAAATTCTTTGAGGAATTCAGACCGAATACTGACTTTTTAAAAATAGACTGCTGGTTCTAATTCACAGCTAGAGTTGAAAAATATTAACCTACACGAGCTTTTATCCAGTTCTTCTCTCCTATAAGCCAGACTTCTATAATGCTTTATTTCCATTCAATTTCAAAAATCACAGACAGTTAATGAAGAAGAGAAACATTTTTAGTTAATAAAATGACAAAAGTTACTAAATAATTGAGTGTCCTAATTTGAACAACTGGTGCTCAAGCCACTAATGTCATTTAAAATAATAAAAACTAAAAGAAAAATTAAACTTCTTACATTGGTAACTTGTTTAATAATTTTAAAATCAGCTCCCATATACTTCCCCCATCTTCCTTTCTGTTATTCTGCTATTGATAAATATATCTACTACTTACCAAAAGCATAATAGAGAGGCACCAATTTCTCTCTCTTCCTCTCTCCTCCTCTCTCCTTTTCTTTCTGCTCTCATTGTCTGAGTCAAATTAAACACCAATCCTAAATAATTCTAATCGATACGTTCCTTTCACCATCTCAAGTGCCACTACAAAGATGAGGCACAACGATTCATAATTTCTCATTTTGTTTGGAGCATCAGTTTTCAAACTGTCCTTGCTAACTACAAGTGTGAGTTTGTTATCTCACAGACAAGTCTACTCACTTCCTCAGAATCTCTGCCTTAGTTCACCATTCGTTGCTGCTCACCAGGCCACTCTTGAAAATATCTTGCCCTTAAACCATGTACAGTATCACCTTTCCCCAAACTCACACTTGTCCCCTGTACTCTTTCTGATCTGAAGAGTTTCTAGTACACTGTGCTCATTCTTACCTCCTTATGTGTCTATTTTGTTGTAACTGCCAGGTTGGAAAATGACAGTTCATCCCTCACCCCTCAAGCCAAGATGCCCTCCTCACTCTCCCTTACTGCTTTTACACATCTTCTTCATAGTCATCATGGCTGTCCTGTAACTGTTAGCATGTCTGTCTTCATGCAGTCCATGACACTAGTGAAATGCGGGAGGTATCTCTTTTAATAAGTATGTTCCCAGAGCTTGGTTCAGTGGCTGACATTAAGTGCCTGACATAGGTCTTTGAATGAACATGGACAAATGAGTTTGAAGAACTTTATCTTAAAAATTGGAAAATTTTTTTCTAAATTTTTCTAAAACAATGCCTAGAGAGACATAGAAGAATAAAGTATTGAGCAGTAAAAAGTGCTAGGGACTGGGCACAATTCTTTTTCTCTGTTTACTAAAGTGCACAGATCTCTTTCTATTTCTATTTTCTATTATTATTAAAAGATTATCTCTAACTACCAGTAATAGCTTCAATTGTATCAACAATTTTTCAGTGTAAGCAGCACATGAAGAAATTTCAAAATATGCGATTAAGGTAGACTTTTATGTAGGGGTTTGTTATTATTTTGTCTAAAAGCCTTAAAAATACCTTATGTTATAGGTACAGTTGTGTAAATATGGTTTCCATTCTCTGGTATGAGAAACTGAAGATGTTAATGAGTTCTAGAATGTATGATGGATATTGTGAAATAGAAAATATTCAAAGGGAAATGTGGAGCTGTGAGTAATGAGGGGTAAAGAAAAAATGTGGTGATAATAAAAAAAGGGAACCAAACTTATGTATTCGGGGGTAGGGTTTATGGGTGGATAGGGGAATGGGAAAAATGAGAATTAAATTGTGTCATATACTGGTGCAAATTCCCAGTATTGAGTGTGATCACGATGTGTATACATAATGTACTAATAAAGATACATTTTTTTTTTAAAAAAACTTATATTTACATGGTACTTTAAAGTTTTCAAATAGTCCCAAGCCCTACTTTCATTTGGCATCCAAAGTATCTGAATGAAGTTGTCAGAACAAATACTAGCATTTTACCGTACAGCTTGAGCTCTGAGAGGTTAGAGGCTTTTGAGAGGCTGACAGTTACTGAGTGGCAGAGATGGAATTAGAGAAGAGGATTTCTAACTGCTGAATTCTCTCTCCCTGCTACGTCCTTGGTGTTTCATCAGAGCAATGCCATTTTTTTCATTTATTGAATCTATCGATACAGTTATACCCCGAATCTATCGATACATTTTAGATATATATTATGGTTATATTAAGTATCATAAATTTGTACCTGTGCATGGTGTATCTTGATTCTCATTTTTTTCCCATTCCTCTACCCCTTCTACCCCATATATACATAAAGTTTTTTCCCATTTTTTAATTGTTACCATCAAAGTTTTTTCTTTCCGCTGCACCCCTTTCCCCTTTTCCCTTGTATTAGCTCCCAGCGGGCTTCTTGCGGTTCCCAGTCAGCTGTCAGTGTCAGCACCAGGGCTGTTGTGGGGATTCCACCTCCTCAGTGCCTTTCCTCAGCCGCCTTCGCAGCTGCCATAGCTGGAGCTGGAGCTGTTGTACACAGAGACACCTGCAAACCTTTCGTGATCCCATCTGATGATATTGCTTCACATTCTAAGCTTCTCTCTTACATTTGATAATCTTTATCTTTATCGGTACATCGTATATGCATATTGTGATCACACTCAATATTGGGAATCTGTACCAGTATACGACACAATTTAATTCTCGTTTTTTCCCATTCCCCTACCTACCCCACAACCCTCCACCCCCTAAATATATAAGCTTTGTTTCCCTTTTTTATTACCATCACATCTTTCTTTACCCTTCATTACTCACTCCTCCACCATTTTTCCCTTTGCATATTTTCCACTGCACAATATCCATCATTCATTCTAGAACTAATTAACATCTTCAGTTTCTCCTACCAGAGAACAGATATGATATTTACACATCTGTGACCTATTTATTTCACTTATGATTATGTCCTGAGGTTACATCCATTTGAGTATAAACGACTCAAACTTATCATTCTTTAAGGCAGAGTTATACCCCGTTTTGTAGAAAAACCACAACTTCTTTATCCAGTCTCCAGCTGATGGGCATTTGGAGTGTTTCCAAGACTGAGCTATCACAAACTGAGCTGCTACAAACATGGGTGCACATATGTCACTATGATATGATTCTTTTAATTCTTCTGTGTATATTCCTCACAGAGGAATAGCAGGGTTAAATGGGACCTCTAATCCTAGTTTTTTTAGGAATCTCCACAGTGATCTCCATAATGGTTGTACCAGTCTACATTCCCACCAACAGTGGAGAAGAGTTCCTTTTTCTCCACAGCCTCACCAGCATTTGTTGCTGGCTAATTTTGAGACAGCAGCCATTCTTTGTGGAGTGAGATGAAATCTCAGTGCTTTTTTCATCTGCATCTCTCAAATGACCAGCCATGTTGAGCATTTCTTCATGTGCTTCTTGGCAGCCTTTAATTCTTCCTCTGAAAAGTGTTGTTCATTTCAGATCCCCATTTTTGAACTGAGTCTTTAAATTTGGGAGGACTGATTTTTTAAGCTCTTTATATATTCAAAATAGTAGCCTGTTGTCTGAGAGACAGCTGGTAAAGATACTTTCCCAATTTGTTGGTTGTCTTTTCATTCTGCTAGTGGTCTCCTTTGATGTGCAGAAGCATTTTAATAAAAGGATATCCTATTTGGTGGTTTCTTTTGCTAGCTCTTGTGCTATAGAGGTTTTGTTCATAAAGTTTTCCCTAAACCAGTGTCTCCAAGAGTTTTACCTAATCTGTTTTGGAGCAGGTTTCGTGTTTCTGTTTTAATGTTTAAGTGCTGGGTATTACAACCTCAACTTGAAACTTTACTATAAAGCCTGTGATTAAAAAAAAAACTGCATGGTACTGGCAAAGTAACAAACCTGAGGATCAGTGGAATAGATTATCAGACCCAGAAACAACTGCAGATACACTAAGCTACCTCATCTTTGACAAAGGAGCTAAATCTCCTCAGTGGAGAAAAGACAGCCTCTTTTAACAAATGGTGCTAGAAAAACTGGGCTTTAGCCTGCCATAGACTAAAGCTAGACCTATCTCTGTCACCGTGTACTAAACTAAAATCAAAGTGGATTAGAGGCTTATGCATTTGGTGATTTTATGAGCTCGTCTTGCTGTGTGTAAAATAACCATCACAACAACTTTAGGAAAACTAAGGATAAATTAAATTTTTAAATTCTATAGAGACAGCTGGAATATGCATTGCAGCTTTCATGGCAGGTTTATGTTAGCCTGCATGTCCCTACACCAGGCTAAATTCAGCAACACACATGTGTTGTTTGCACTTCACTATGCTTTTAGAAAGCACTTAAATTTGGCAGATTTGAGGCAGATGTGCAACCTTCAGTTTGGCCAACACCTCACTATAAATCATTTGTTTTGCATTACTGGTCCCTGAAGATATTTTACTTTCCAACCCACGCCTATATTAATACACTTCACTAGTAAAAGTAACCGCTCCTATTTATCATTTTCTATGTAACAGCAGTTTTTAAGATTTTTATAAATGTTAGCTCATTTTATCCTCACAGTACCTTCTCAGCAGGTAAGAAACACTTACTTATAGGCACTATTTTATCCTCCTTGTTTTATAAGTAAGGAAATAAAGGGACTTAGTATTAAGTAATTTGCCCAATCTCACTGTTGGTTAATTCAGCATTAGAACTCAGGTCCAGGCAAATCCAGAGCCCAAGTCTAAGCTCCGGTATGTGAATAAACTGCCAGCTTTTATGTGACCCATAAAAGGAAACAGAAGCTAAGTCACTAGTAGGCAACAAATAATAGCTCTTCTAAATGGACACAGAGGTAGGAAGCCTTTGAATAAATGAATGTGGAATGCAGTGCTTGCATATGCAATAAGTAGCCTGCCTCTCTTTGAACATTAGAGATATAAAGACCTAATGAAGATGTAGCTATTGCTTCCACCAGAGATGAAAAAGCTACATGTCATAAAGTGGCCCCATGAAATCTCCTGAGTATGTAATGCCTCATTGTGCTACTTTGATTTTTGTCAAAATGTAGATAGGTAGATTACGCTGACAGGAACCTTTGGCTTGGCTCAGCAATTTACTTCCTTATTCTGCTCCTCCTGGAAAGCCCCTGATATTAACCAGTGTTGCACAGGAGTTTAAGATAGATTTGCGAGAAATCTGTAGCAGTCAAGCTAGGGAAAGTGTGTTGTCCTGGTCATGTGAAGAGAAGGGAAGGGACGATAATTATTTTCTCAATATAATGTTTTGAAATAATTATGCTATCTATGGTTATACCACCCTGAGTGCACTTGATCTCATCTGAAATAATTATGCTGTTGGTAGCCTAGTATACAATTTTAGAATGGAAAAAAGATACATGATTTGGATGCTTCAACTTAAATTTCAGTAGAACTCTGGTAGAACTTTGTGCTAAGTCTGATAATAATAATGATGATGACACTGTAGCTACTGGATTCCTAGGTTTGCTGTTGAACCAACCTAATTCTCTGATATAGAATCAATCTGATGTTCTGATATTCCGTCCACTGTGTCCTTGGGCTCTGTGTCAATGGAGTCATCCAAGCACAGATCAAAACTATTTGGAACTTATACTTTTATATGTGCTGAAAGTATATAGATTTTTTTCTTGTCATTACTCCTTAAATAAATTGAATAACTACTTACATAGCATTTGCATTGTACTAACTACTATAAGTAATCTGCAGATGGTCTAATGTATAAGGAAGGATGTATGTGGGTGGATGTATCTATGCATATCCAAGTATTAGCCCCTTTAAAAGCAGTTATAAAAGAGGATCCTTGAACCAGAGATTTAGCTCAGTGGTTCTGGCGCCTGCCTAGCAAGCACAAAATCCCTGGTTCCATCCCCGGTAACCGATTCTAGGTGTGGTGACTCACACCCACCAGCAATCAGCGCCACATACCACATCACCGGCTGTGGTGGCTCACGCCTGTAATCACAGCACTCAGGAGACACAGGCAGGAGGATTGTTGAGTTCAGGGTTTGCCTGAGACACATAGCAAACTCAGGGCCAGCCTGAACTACAAAGGGAGACCCTATCTCAAAAGGAAGAAAAAATAAAATAAAATAAAAGAGCCTTAGATTTGGTGTATGCAGAAGGTCTGGGAAAAAATCCCCCATGGATCCTGAAGGACTATGTATAACGTACATGTGAAATTTCCCACTTTCCTATTTTCTGAGATGTAGAGATTGATAGAAGAGCTCCACCATTATGAATTTTATGACTCTTTTCTGTTTTGTTAACCTACAGTAAATTTTTATGTAAACACTGTTGTTTTCGATTTCTTACTAGGGTTTTGCTTACCAACTTGGAGCAGAAGCTGCATAGGACCCTGAGCTGTCAGGGCCAAGTTAGAAGCAGTGAAGTCAGAAGCAGGGCGGAGAGGAACCATGTACAGAGGAGAACACAGTGTGATCCCAGAACCCAGTGCAAGAATAAAATATATTTCATTCAGGCTGATGTCACATGTCAGGTCACAGACCGAGATCAGGGGAGGCAGGCGGACACTTCCCGCAGATAATCCAAGAGGGGACACAGCGCAGCCCAATAAAGAGCCAAAGCAATACTGCTTAATGGTAAAAGTCTGTGTTTTAGAGTCAAATTTGCATTTCTATTCTCTTCCTCATTAGTGATGTGATCTTGTACATCCATTGAACCAAATATTCAATGGAAAAATCTGAGATTTTGCAATTGATCTGCCTGTGTTTGATTGTTTTCACACTACCAGTCATGTGACAACAAGAACAGGTCCCTTACTTATTGGATGTCTCAGCCGTGAGATAGGTAATTATAGCAAAACCTTCCTCACGGGATGGATGTGAAGATGGAGGGAATGAGCTTACAAAAAGCCTTTCACAGGGTCATAGCATAGTCAGCTTAGGTAATTGTTGTCTCATTGTTAATGATCTGTTGTCTCTGTGTCCCTCTCATATAAAGTGAAAGTCATAGCACTTTCCTCAGAGGGTTGCAGTAAGGAATAAATAAGATAAGGTATTCAGGCCCTTGGCCCCTGAATAGTAATCATTATTATTTTCAATCTTACTAAGACAATCTCACAAGGCTTGGATGTCCCAAGATCCTGCCCATGAATCATCACAGGGCATCATGATGGCCGCCCGGGTCTGACAGCGGCCTCTGTCCCACTTCTCTTGCCATGCCACCCAGAACATGGGTGGGAGGAATGTGAACTCTCAAACTCAGTGTGTGTTTGGTGTGAAGAATAAAGAAGAGCAGATAGAGAAGGAAATGTGCCCAATGCTACACCCGCATTTGGTTACACAGCTGGCCTTGCTCTCAAATGCTTGGGCTTATCATCCAATATCTACTCCACAGGACCACATAAGTGTCACTTCTTCCAGATTCACACGGTCTTGTGTCTCCTCTGGAGTTCATTTAGGCTCTGGAAGGGGCTTCGCACAGGTGCAGAAACAGCCCACCTGAGAAAAATTACTGTGTGCTCAGTGCTCGGTACTCTGATCACAATCAAAGTGGAAAGATAAATAATGTAGAAACTGAAAAGGGAAACAGGCTAGTACTCAAAAAACCGAGGTTATGACCACAGCTAACTATGCTATTATTTGACCTATTTTTAACACCCATCTTTAAACTATTTTCTTTTGTAATTATTTTAATCTTATTTATTTTTATATGCTTCTCACATCACAAATAGCACGTGGAGTTCATGTTAGGACTTAACATTTGTTGACTGAGTAATTTGAATAATTGATTGGTCATGTATCTTGCTACTCATTTTGATACTTGATTTTTCTAAGCCTCTACTTCTAGTTCTTACATTTGCCACGTGACTTTGACTTTCGACTTGAAGAACTCTGGAGAATACAGTAAGCCCAGTTACTGTCACCTCCTGACACACCCTTTGCCTCTCTTCCTCTTGCAGAGACACTCACACCACACTTTCTGCCTTCTGTGGATCCAATTTTGTCTTTTATCAAAAGACAGTATCAAAGTTAACTTTTAAGCCTAAATATGAGTAGACTTCCTAGAAAAATAATTCTGAAATTGAGCTATCACAAACTGAGCTGCTATGAACATGGGTACACATATGTCACACAGATGATCAGCTGTGAAATATTTGAAAAAAGAGAAAGTAAAAAATTAAATTTTTTTTAAAATGAAAATGTTGAGCTGGGGATTTAGCTCAGTGGCTCTGAGTCTAATTTGCAAGTGCAAAGTCCTGGGTCCAATCCCCAGTAAGGGAAAAAAAAAAAGAAAGAAAGAAAATCTTAAGGTACTCAAATATTTAATCCTCTCACCTGGTTCCTGCTTAATTCTGTGCATAGTTATAAAATGATACTATATTAATTCCAGGATGTAATTTTTTAAGTATTTAAAATTGTGAAATAGGTACATTTTATATACACATCATGATCACACACAACATTGAGAATTTGTACCAGTATGTGACACAACTTAATTCTCATAATATTTCTGACACCAAGTCAAACCTCAAAAATTAATAATGTCTCATTTACAATAGGTATACTTTCTTATTGGAACAATGGAAAAAATAGTACATCATTTTATAATAAAGCATTTCCCCAAAATGGTGAAATGCAAGTAATAGAAATATTAATGAGTACTGTGTATGAGTTGTTTCCCTAAGTAATTTATACACATTAATATCATTAATCTTCACAAAACTCCTGAAGGGTGGATTCTCTCATTTTCCCTTTCAGATTGAAGAAACAAGTCCAATTAGCAGTTCAATCAGTCGCCTAAAGTCCCACGTCTAGTTAGTAATGGCACTGGGCTAAGGCTGTGTTCTTCACATCTTCCTGATGTGCATTTTTCTGTTGTTCTGTGTAGGACTTTTCACAGTTTTCTGCTCCTAATTTCTTGGTTAGTCCATCAGAAGGTTTCCCCATCTTTCATGAAATCTGCAGAATATCCATTTTTCACTCTTGTACCATCTATTTGAAGCTCTGCACATTTTACCACAGTTCGTGATTGCAGTCAAGATGAAGGCAGCAGTTAAGACCCTCATCTCCGGACCCAGAAATGAACTGGCTTTTAGTACTATCCTGGCCACTTTCCAGCCTGTCACCTTGGTCAAATTACCTGACCTCAGTTTTCTCCTTTAAAAATCTAAGTCTATAATTTTTTGAAAAGCCACCTCATAAGACTATCATGAGAATTAAATCAAATGACCTACAGATACAGCATTTAGAACAAAAACCAAATACAATGATTACTCAGTAAATATTAGCTACTATTTATGAATCCATAGTATATAAAACTAAAGTAAAATAGAAGAGAATGAAGAAAAAGGAGGAAACAGAAAGGAGAATTTGTTAATGTACACATCCACTTGACAAAATATGTGCTGAGATTGGGCTGTTTATAAAACAGTGTTGGAGCAGAATCTTCGTCCTTGCAGCTGGGTCTAGAGAAAGAACGGACCTTGCAAAGTGCCTTTGTCCTCTACCTGGGCCCAGCACCAAACAGGCACTCAGTGGGGAGGGTTGTACCAGTTCTCATTTCACAAAACCATACAGTCACAGAAAGAAATTGAGGTTCACAAAGGAAAGTGAAATGACTCCCAGCTAAGATGGAATTGAAGATTTTCATGGACACAAGATTTAAGTCCTACTATAATCAGGATACAAAGTATAAGATATTAACCCTGTTCTCAAGAGTTATGTTGCTAATACTTACTTGTGTTTTTGTTTTGTTTTGTTTTCTGAGACAGGGTCTTGCTTTGTAGTTCAGGCTGGCCCTGAGCTCACTATGTAGCCCAGACAAACCTTGAACTCAGCAATCCTCCTGTCTCTGCCTCCCGAGTGCTGGGATTACAGGCGTGACCTACCACGCCTGGCACTGTGGTTTGTGGTATTGATTGCTAGTGGGCGTGAGTCACCACACCCAGCATTGTATGTGGTTACCGGGGATGGAACTCAGGACCTTGCGCTTGGGAGGCTGGCGCTGGAACCACTGAGCTAAATCTCCGGTCCCTTACTTGTGTTTTATATGTAGGTATCAGCAATATGAAAAATCACTGAAGAGTTACACAGTTATCCTAGTCAGTGGAATGAAATTCAGCTTATTAGTCCAAGCAAGTTACCTCTAAATACCTGCTATACTCCTCTTCCTGAATGTATACAAAATTTCTCACAATTATATGAATTTACATTAATTTCAAATTTACGAGAACAGAAAACCTCAACTGAATATATTGGTAAAGATCCAAATAAACTGATGGGAGAAAAAAATCATATGTTTATGTGTCACAAGAATAAGCAAATTTACCCTCAAAGATTTTTAACAAGCATTAATTAAAGGGTTAGATGAAGCATTATTTTACCCAAATCGCCTGAACAAAAATAATTGTTACTTATTGTCAATTATACATCTATATAAACTGATAGACTGGTTTTTTTCTCCATGGAAATATCAACAAAAATGCCAAAATTATTTCAGATGAGAATAGGAGAGACGAGGCCCTTTTCCTCTTGCTTCCATCTTCATCTCTTCCATCTTCACCAGCAGATGTCCTTCTTCTCAGACTCGGGGACGCGCCACCACACAAACAAGTGCCATGCCACCTATGTTAATGAGAGACGCTGGAAGTGCAGCAGGAAAAAAAAAAAAAAAAAGAAAGAAACAATCTCATCTTATTTTTGACACCTACGAAAAACCAGGACCTTAGAAGGGCCTAAACATTCTCTCCAGACATGGGCCCCCTGCACACCTTTGCTGGGTAGTTAGCTGGTTACTCTCAAAAACCCTCTCTGGCCGGGCATGGTGGCTCACGCCTGTAATCCCAGCACTCGGGAGGCACAGGCAGGAGGATTGCTGAGTTCGAGGCTTGCCTGGACTACATAGTGAGCTCAGAGCCAGCCTGAACTACAAAGCGAGACCCTGTCTCAAAAAAACAAAACAAAACAAAACAAAACAAAAACCCTCTCTGCTAGGAAAGTCCCTCTGGTCAGTTGTGCTTATGGAGAAATTCTTAGTTTGGGTAGAAATTTCTCCCTCACACCTATGACACACTGTTTGTATTTCTACTTTTTGAAGTAGGTAAGTCAGATCTAGTATATTTGTCCCAAGTAATGTTCATCTGTGCAAACAACTAATTATTCCACTTGTTCCATCTCTTCTCTGAACTAACCATGTTATACCCTCAATAATTAGCCAACTATTTGGAATAGTGGGTATATTCTCAAAATTTTAAATTATGATTAGGTTTGTAGGTTAAATAAAATATATTTAACATATCAAAATGAATTAATAAGAAATTATTTTAAATAACCATGAAATATATAACTCATAATTCCCAATAAAGGTTATTTCATTTAGTAATTATGTTTGTTGAACACTACACAGAAATTCATTAAAAATTATTTGCCCAGATTCAAGTCATAATTCTAAATATCTATCACATACTATGTCCTGTTATTTAATATACCTATAATGTAAATTTTTAATATTCTACATTACTCAAAATCTTTAAGGAGTAACTAAACAATATTCAAAGTAAAATTTTATTCATTCCAGATAAGTCTCTAAACAGATCATTACAATTTCCATTCATCTGTGTGAACACAGATGAGGATATAAATATCCAAGAGGAATAATACTAAGAGAAAGAAATTTAGTAACAATTGATTATTTCTTGGACACGGTCTGTCTACACACAGTCATATTTTATTTTTAGAGCTCTTTGATGGTTGGTTAAGGCCTATACTGAGTCAACATCTGAACTCTAAATTCATTTTAAAGGCATTCCTCCCATTTTATGAAATACAAGTAGATGGGTATTTCTTGTAAATCACTATAATGACCCTTCAGACACAATTAGTTTTAGACAATAATAGAGGAAAATCATGCCCCTGTGAGAGTTTTTCTCCCAGAATTTCAGACAAAAGATGAAGGGGATACTCCAAAATAAACCGAGTACAAATTATTTTCACTGAAAATCACTATGTTTATGCAAATCAAGTAACATAAATTATATGTTATGACTATTTCTAAACTGTTCTTCACTAAAACTAGAACAAATACTTCTTAGAAGGTAAATGCAACCAAGTTTTCCCAATCTTCTGAGTCTCTGTAGAAGCTCAAACTTCCCTCTTTCTCTTAGCATTAGAGTTGTAGGAGCGTTAATCCAAAGCCCAGATTGACAAATTCTGTTCACTAGTACTTCTTATTTGTTGAGGCAGGAACCAACAAAAGTCCTTAACCTCGGTTAAAATGGAGATGAGAGGAAATATCAGCAAAGCATTCTGGAATTCGGTCTCACTGAGCAAACTGAAGAGGTGATCAATGTATAAACTGAAACCTGATGTAAACTTATAGCCATTTGAGTTCACAATGGAAACAAAACAGACTATATGATAATCTCTACTGACCTTTAGAGGGGACAGATCTTTAGAGACAAAGACTTGGATTATGTTGTGGTTTGAATATAGAATTAATGCCTTGATAATAAAAAAATAAAGACCTAACTATGGCAGCTACTTCACACCATTCATTACATGTGTGGCATGTAATCTTCACAACATTCCTATTACACAGAGACCCCTGTGAATACCAGTTTTACAGCTGAAGAAACTGTCCAGAGCTAGGTCCTTTGTCTAAACTTTGGTGCTTAACATTAGAGTTTTCATGCCAGACACTTGCAAAGCAGGAAAAGTAGGTTTTAGACGAGGTATTTTACAACACACTGTGCATTGCTACATCAGTAAAAAATTCTCATGCCAGAACTTACAAAGTGGGATGGAAGTTGAGGACACATAATTAATTTAGGTGCATGATATATTTTACTGTTACAAGCAGAGACAATTGTGGAGAGTTTGAGGAGAGACAGGTGCCTGAGTCCATTTGAGCTATTACAAAAAATTCACTAAGCTCGTTAATAAATTTCTATTTTTAATAATAACAATTTATTTCTTCCATTTTGTAAGTGCTGTGAAGTCCACAATCAAGGTACCAGCAGATATGGTGGCTGATGAGAGCTCACTTTCTGTCTTGCTGTAAAAGACATGTTTTCTCTTAATCCTTACATGGTTGAAGAAGTAAATTTGCTCTCATGAGCATCTTTTATAAGAGAATGAATTCCATTCAGTAAGGCTTATTTCTTATGATCTACTCACCTCTTAAACACTTTCATAAAATCGTCACCCAGAAGTTAGGATTTCAACTTGTGCATATTACGGGGACTCAAAACTTTCAGACCATACCAGTGTCAACATATGCTTTCTTCTTAGCAACCAACATTGCCACTTAAAAAAGATAAACTAGTTCTTGCTTATGCCAAATACTTATGCTTGGGACTCCATACTTGTTCAAAGCCAGTTCGCCCCAAAGAGATCAATAAGACACATTTTTACTGGGCTTCCTGAAAAGCTCCCCATTAGTTTTCCTTATAAGAAATATTATCTTTGGTTTGACTCAAAACTCTCTCTGGTCTCCAGATGTTTTCTCTGCTTAACTCTTGTCTTTGAGCTGAAAAGAAATGTTTTCTCTGCTAATTTCTTTCCAGTGTGCTTAACCATTATAATATCCTTCAAGTTCATTATTGTATTCTCTACTTTATTTGTAGATTCTTTGCATATCTGAAATTGCTTTCTGATATCCTTTAGTTTTTGTTCAGTTGAAGTAAATACACTGTATTTCACTATCCATCTAATTCCTATTCAGAGCCTGTATTTTATTTCATTTTGTTACTTTTAAGTATTGAAATTGCTTTTCTTCACTGAACCCACTGAAGGACTATGATCCATATTAACACTCTAAAACATTTGGTCATAAACCCAAACTCAGGACACTTGATAGCAGGGAAGAAAGTTTTATAAATTTATTCTACAATGCCATAGAAAACCAGATGACCAAATATCAGCAATATTGAGTCCACAGAACAAGATATCTTCATGTAGCCATTCATGTGAGCATGGGGTACAGAGCTTTTAGCTTATTTAGGCATTTTAGCTAATGAAGACCTACAACTCATGATGTCACTGAGTTGGTTCTTAAAGGAAATACATAGTAGACTTTTCAGGTTAATTAAAAATTGAGTGTGTGTATGTGGACATGTGCATACGTGCTTGCATATGTGAAGGACAGACAACATGAGGAGAGAGAGAAATAGATGATTAATTCAGGAAGAAAAATAGAGTCATCTAAAAAATATATAAAAAGCATTCTAAATGTCACTTCATTAAGCCCATAGAAGAATCTTTTCTAAATACGTCTTGAGATTCTGACTTATCTCTTATCTCTGTCCAAATTTGTCCTAGTATGGTTCAGTCAATCAACTCTTTTTTTTAAATTTTTTTAATTTTTTTCAATCAACTCTTGCTTTCTCCTTCCCCCCCCGTCTCTGTCTCGCTCTCTCTCTCCCCCTCTCTCTTCTTTCTCTGATACATTTTTTCTAATCAAAACAAGGGAAAAATTTGTGTTTTAGAAAGGATTTGCTATGATCTCTCTGTTCTTGCATAATTGGATTCTTTCAGTTCTCACCACCATGGGAGCCTCCTAGAAGAAAATGAGCATGTGAAACTCCTCATGATCTGTACTCAGTTATTAGCGTTGGCTTTAGCAAGAGCCTGAACCAAGAGAATACATTTCAGCAGTTCCCCAGTCCCCTTGAGGCCCATGCAAGTACTGTCTTCACTTTTACCCCTTGGCTTTTGCTTATCTACTGTCTCCACCTCCTAATCCTTAATTTCAGGCATCTTCCATAATTTGCCAAATCTTTATTCTTCATGTCCACACCAAATCCAATCTCTTCTCCTTCTTGAAACTGGTTTACTACAGTGCCCCACACAAATGCTATACTTTTATCTTTCTTTTACTTACAAAAAGTATCCCAGACTTTGGTACTTCATTTATTGAATGTTATTTTAATGTTGTGGTGTTGATCTTAGCCTTGACAAAATTCTTATTCTTGTAGAGCATAAAATATGCATCACATTACTCAAAGGACTACTATCTAGAGCTTAAAAAACCTGCCCCCCCAATTTAAAGACCCAATTCAAAAATGAGCATCTGAAATGATACTTTTCAGAGGAAGAAGTAAAAGCAGCTAAGAAACATATGAAGAAATGTTCAACATTACTAGTCATTTGAGAGATGCAGATGAAAACAACACTGAGATTTCATCTAATTCCATAAAGAATGGCTGCTATCTCAAAATTAACCAGCAACAAATGCTGGTGAGGCTGCGGAGAAACCCTTCTCCATTGATGGTGGGAATGTAGACTGATACAACTACTATAGAGATCAGTGTGGAGATTCCTCAAAAATTTGGATTAGGGATCCCATTTGACTCTACTATTCCTCTGCTAGATATGTACATGAAAGAATTAAAGGATTCATATCATAGCGACTTATGTGCACCCATGTTCATAGCAGCTCGGTTTGTGATAGCTCAGTCTTGAAAATAACCCAAATGCCCATCAATTGGAGACTGGATAAAGAAGATGTGGTTTTTCTATAAAATGGAGTATAACTCTGCCTTAGAGAATAAGTTTTAGTCATTTATACTCAAATGAACATACTTTGATGACTTACTCATAAGTGAAATAAATAGGTCACAGATGTGTAAATATCATATCTTTTTTCTGGTATGAAAAACCGAAGACATAAATGAGTTCTAGAATATATGGTAGATATTATAAAAAAGAAAATATTGAAAGGGAAATGGAGTCTAGGGTAACAAGGGGAAGAAAAAATATGGTAATAAAAAAGGGAAACAAAGCTTATATATATAGGGGGCAGGATGTTCTACGGTGGGTGGGGGAATGGGAAAAATGAGAAATTGTGCCATATACTGGTACAAATTGTCAATATTTTAAAAATCCTTCTTTTTTTTGGTATTTCCCTACCATCCAAGCCTAGACATCCATTATGTATATAAAATCTACCAACTTTATTTCCTGTAAATTTTTGGTGACTGATTAGTCTTCCACAGTATCTGATTGAAAGCTATTGAAATTTTTAATATGGTGAAGTTCAAAATTATTCTAAAACTATGATGTGAAGTAAGTTCAAATATAGTATAAATCTAATGTGATGCAATTAAAATGATAAATGTTCAACAAATTCAGCTGTCATAGTAGAAAGTGATAAAAATGACATGCCTTTTAGTCTTATTTTCGTCTCAAGTTTAGAATCTTGAACCATTTTTTGCCCAAGGATTCTATAACTGGAATATCTTTTCTATCACAAACCAAGCTGAAAATTTACCACCTCTAATTTCTAAATTGCTTTCTTTTAAAGAGTGAAAATGAAAAGACAATACCAGCATGTTTCTAGAATTTTAATTTTTTCCTAGTCTATTACAGTTGTTTTATGTAAACCTAATTCAAGAATTTTTAGTGATATATGTCTCAAGTATTTCAGAACTTCCAACTTAATTTTCATATAAATAATACTGATATGATTTTTGTACTTACATTATTCATCTGACATAACACTTCTTAAAACAATTACACTATCAAGATAGCTAGACAGATTTGGAAATACGTCCAACTGACTTCAGGCATTTATGGACATATGACAAAAAGTTGTTGGAGAATCATACAGACTTAGGCATTAACTCATTCATCACCAGGCTGAAGCAGGCTCTGAGCTTCACTTCGCATATTTCACAGCCAATTGAAGCATTTACTGAAGGGTATTTAATTGTAGGAGTAGGTTAGAGAGTTTCCATAGCTCACAGCATTTATATTGTCATTTTAAATACTTACATGTAGCTACAGAGAGATCTAGCACACAATAATTGCTCAATAAACAGTATCCAATCCCATTTCCCTAAAAGTGTTTCAAGTTTAAAAGGTATTTGTGGCCTGTTTAGCTTGCAATTTACATTTCTTGGTTGAGAAGAACCACAACAAAGGAACACAAATATTAATAGTGGTGAAAATACCAAATTGAATGTATTAGTTGATCTTATTAATTTGATCAATAAAAAACATAGTTTTCTACTTATTACTTTTTTATCAGCCTCTGTTCTGAGTGTAGCAAAGTTGATTGCATAGACAATTGTCACATTTTTATTGAAGTATTTTTTGTCATTTTGTTTGTTGTTATTGTTATTTTTAAGTTTGTAGATGATCTTTTTCAACTTTAGTTTCAAATTTAAAAGCTCCGTTTCCAAAAAAGTTTCCAGTAAACTTTCAATTTATGTGGACCACAGATATTTTTGCAAGCTTGATAGGAATGAGTTTTATAGGGTATTTTAGTAAGGAATATGAACGCTGCGTTTCCAGGGTTATCATTAGCTCTTCAAATATACTGAAGCAAGAATGAAAGTTAAGGTAGAAGAAGTAGATCATTTGGAGAAAAAGTTTCAAATGTCATTTTCCTAAACTCAAAAATGCTTCCTCAAAAAAAAAATCACTGCAGCCTGCATTATCTTATTGAGAAAAAGGGTCTTCATCAGTGCTATTAGTTAAGAGTCTTGCCATGAGAAGATGATTTTGAGCTACCGTGGTGGGGGCTCACTCCAGAGACAGGCATCCTTTCCAGAGAGAGAAGCCAATTTGAGACTGAGGAAGGAAGCTGAGAGGAGAAGGATGTTATATAATTATGGAGGTGAAGCCACAAGCCTGTGACTTCCAACAGCTGCCCAAAGCCTGACACGACAAAGAGCAGAGCCTCTGCACAGCGTTAGAGGGGACAGAAGTCCTGCCAATACTTGAATTTCACACTTCCGGTCTTCAAAAGCTGTGTGATTATAAATTTCTTTTGTGGTAAGCAGTACCAGTTCTGTGGTAATTTGTTATAATAGTCATAGGAAGCTAATAGTCACATCATAATTAAATTTTATAAGCAGGTGCTGGTTAATCCCTCTACTGGGAACAACCTAAGATTAAGTTTGGACCAGGTACTTAGCTCATTAGACAAGGAGTTCCAAAATGACAGTCTTTGAATAATTCAATAATTTTATAGGTCTGGCTCTACTCATTATAGATGCATTATGTGGAAAATTTGGGGGAGATGATAAAATGCATTTATATTAAAAAACAAAATTCACAAGTCATAAAAAGTGATAGCAACTAGTTATAGATGTATTTTCAATTCCATAGGAATTACTTTACTGGGCTTCTTGAGAGGAGATACAACTATAAATTCCTGCAGGGAAAATGTTAACACTATTATCTGGAAAAGATATAAAATTAGAAGCTATGGGACCTTTGTGTTGATGTTAACCAAAGGAAATTGACAATGCTAATTGAGCACCATGGGGGTGTTAGAAAAGACTTATCCAGGGGCCGGAGATTTAGCTCAGTGGTTCCAGCACCTGCCTCGCAAGCACAAGCTCCTGAGTTCGATCCCAGTAACCACATGCAATGCTGGGCGTGGTGACTCACGCCTGTAATTCCAGCACTTGGGAGGCAGAGACAGGAGGATTGCTGAGTTTGAGGCTTGTCTGGGCTCCATAGTGAGCTCAGGGCCAGCCTAACTACAAAGAGAGACCCTGTCTAAAAAAAAAAAGGCTTATCCACAAAGTATTAGTAAATTGTTTTATAAATACTGTGTGAAAACATGTATTCTCCCATTAATAAAATTTTAATTGGATTTTTGAATTTATAGCAAAAACTAATGTCAGAAGCAATTAAATAAACAAAAAAGTTATAATATACTGCACCAGAAATTCCTATTAAATTTAATAAGGAGTTGCTTTTCCTTTCATTCAGTTTAAATAAAACATTTAAAATATATCCAATGTTCAAAACATAATTCTAATGTTTAAAATTATATTTAATGCAAATTTTCATTCTTCCATTATTTTCAATAGGTGTTTAATTCCTATGGTAAAAATCACCTTCCTTTACAGTTTTAAGTATCACTGGGTATGGTGGAGCATGACCGTAATCCCAGCCCTTGGGAGGCCGAGGTCTTAAGTGACTAGTGAGGCTTTGTCTCAAAAATCCAGAGGGAAAAACCCCACAGTATTAAATATATTATCCAGTTGGGCTTTTCCCATGAGCCCTGGTGCTAAGAGCAAGGAACCAAGTTGTGAGACTTAAAGTCCTAGAGAAACCCCTAATTTCCGGAAGATCATTCCAGTCAAAATGGAAGGAAAAGAGAGGGACATCTAGTTCATGATGCAAATGGGAACAAATAATAAATGTGAAAAACTAGGCACCACTTCTACAGGAAATTCAATCACCTACTGCATAGTAATAAATCTAAACTCAGAGCTTCTTGCTCAGAATACTAAGAAGCTGTATTTTATTGTCCTGCTGATTCACAGCTTCCAAATAAGGCCAACTGCAGATATTTATGTTTTACTTCTCTCTCTCTCTCTCTCTCTCTCTCTCTTTCTCTCTCTTTATCCCCTTTCAATTTTTTTTAAATGAAGTCTAATCCATGGTATCAGGTAGGATGGAGTGTCTACTGAATAGCTCCTAAGGAGCAAGAAAAATGCCCAGAGCAATGATTAGAACCAGTCAGGAAAAGCTCATGTGGACAGTATGAAAGAGCATGGTTAAAGGCTGTCTACCTCTGAGGTAAATCCAGATTAAGAAAACAAAGATACAAAAACTCAAGACAAAGGGGAAAATAATCTGATCACACAGGTTGTGCTGGTCATAGATGGCTGCAAGACTTCATAGTGTCCCTCAGGAACCCAATCTCTGTTGTCATGATTTAGGCGAAAGAGTACATTTCTTAATTCCCTTAATCTTAGCCTCCTGCTAAACAGTGAGATATAAGATAAATGTACATTAATTAAGCCAATAAATTTGAGGCAATTTGTTATGATAATAATATAAAATTAATACATGACTATCACCATGTCCAGCAACTTCTTTTCTTTATAAGGTTACCAGCCTAAAACATTTCATTATAGTTACTCATAATAAACTAACACAACCTGCTTCACTCAAATAAGAACACCAACCAGGGCAGCTCCATGGGTGGGGAGAAATCATGCTCTGTACCTGTTAGTACATGATCACAATCAGACTAACATCAAGAGGGAGAACTCATAAGTAAAGTACAGATAAGTTCTATTATATTTGTCATGAGGCTGGCAGTCCCACTAAGAATTTCCTTTTTTTATGAAATTCATCCATGCAATGACTAAGAGAAAGGGTTGTTTGCAGAATAGACAGACTGTCTCATGGGAATGTTTCATCCTCCTACCTCAAGTTCCCCCATACAAAAACTGACATAATTACAGTGGATTATAATACTAGTTTTTAAATAGTTACAACTTCATGGGTAGAACATATGTTGCAGTCACAGAAGAACGTACTGTAGTTGCATGTTTATAAGATTTTCCCCCTTAATTTCAAATAATTTCAGTCACTGACTTACAGTGTTTGAATTATCAGTGATGTGTTGGACACCTTTAAGACAGAAAGAAAGAAGGAGAGACAGAGACACAAAGATAGACAGACAGGCAGACAGTAGCCATGAAGAGCCCCAGATTGCCTTTCTTATCTCTCCCTGGGTGTTGGGGGCACTTGACTTTACATCATGTACTTGGCTTAGCATCATGCTTTCATCCTCTTGGCTGTGGGCAAAGAAAAGAAGTAGAAGGCAAACAACTTATGATTGAGGACCTGCAGGAAGGTGTATGCATTGTCTCTGTTGACATCCCATTAACCAGAATTTAGCTACATGGCAATACCAGCTGCACTCTCCCAAACTTCAGGAGAGTCAAAATGAAGACAAAATGAAGAGACTATATATAGGGAATAACTCGCCGTCTCTCTTCAGACAGTTGTCTAATTCCCACCAGCCAATTCAGGTTTGTCTCAGGACGTTGTGTGCATATCCCATCCCACAACCCCGCCAGATCATGCTATAGTTTGCCTGATTTTGACCCATTTCTGGTTACTTACTGACTTGCATTCTCCTACTTGTCTATGTTGCTCATGGTAATTTCACTTATCTTTGCAACTAGTTATGGCCTTTTTCACTATCATCTTTACCTACCCAATGAAATAATCTAGATTTTCAAATAATTCAGGTTCTTTTTTTTCCCAAATAGTTTCAACCAATCACTTATAACACAAATCATCTTCATGCTTACAGCATCTAAGAGCTTTGTCCTTTTGCCAAAATGCATTAGGAAGGAATGACATCAGGAGGTATAATGTTGTGGTGCTATTGACCTTTAGAGTACATAAAACTTATGCTGAATAGCTAGTGGCCTTACTTAAACAAATTGGATTGGGTTGAGACCAAACAGTGTTAGCCAGTCAATGCGCATCCTCATTCTTGGTAACACATCAATCTCATCATAGTGACATGGAGGCATCTCTCAGGATCCTACCTCCAAGCAATTAAATAATCTCTGTTGGCTTTTTGCATTTCCTGTTTTGTAAAGGAATATTGAGAAAATGAGATTGAGGCTCCAGGATCAAACTACAGATGAGACATTTCCAGGTCAATCACTTTCTTTGCAATGACTGGCAAAACAAATATATAAATTGAATTTGTGGTGGGGAAGTCATAGTGTTCTTCCAAATTGAGGGATATTTATTTCCTGTCCAAGGAACTGATTAGTGCTCTAAAGGCAGCCAAATGGCTTCAGCAACATGAAATATAAGAAATGGAAAAATTCTTAGAGATTGTATAGCCCAACATCCATCATTTTATTGATCACAGGCCAAATCCAGGAAGCGTGGGAGTTTTCCGTTGGAAGCCAGGTCTGGAAGAGTGAAGCATCCAGCGTCCTGGATCCCTGATAGGGGGCATTTGCATCACATTTCCTTTGATCTCTTCCTGCCTGTTTAAGCTCTTGCTCTCCATTGTACTCTGGCTCCATTGCCCTCTCATCAAACTTGGTAGTCAGGATACTACTCATTGTACCTTTGTATACTTGAAATATTACTGAATAAAATGTTCTAAGATTTTTCTTTAGAGAACTTAGTGCCTAGTGTTATAAATATATATGTGTGTGCATTTAAAATCAAACAAGTGCTAACACAGAGGTTCATTATTCATTTAATTAAACATGTTAAAATATATAGTATGGTTGATATCAGAATGGTAAAAAAAGGTTAGCGTATTCGCTGAGAATGTGCGTTTTGGAGCATGCAGTTGGGCACACATCCAATAAGTCTGAGAGGTTAAAAAAAGTTTCCTGGTGAAGTGACAGATTATGTAAAATCTTAGCCGGGAGAAGAGGGCAAGCAAGAGCGAGGGCAGGGAGATTCCAGGCTGAAGGGCCACACTGTACAGGGCCCTCAGACAGCAGATCACACCCGCTGTGAAGGTCAGCGTGGGGTGGACAGAGTGATCATCATGGAAGAAAAGTGGGAGAGGAGACGAGAGAAAGAGAAAAGGGTAAATCGCATGTGGTGATGTTAATCAAGCCAAGTCTGAATTTTATTTGGACAATTTTATGATTTTATATTGATAATCCTATTTCTTCATAACTGAAGCTAAATTATGTAACCTTTCTAAAAACTTTTACAAAAAGTTATGCCACTCCATGAGAACTAAAGGACAAAACTAAAGTAAGATCTTCCTAGAAGGCAAAGTAATAGGACACACTAGTTAGAGAAAACAGACGTATATCCTGAGACGCCATAATCAGAACTGTCCCTGAGTTCTGAAAGAAAGGAGAAGAATTCAGACTGTTCTGGGAGGTGGGAGCCAACTGTGTCCCCGGAGGGGGATCTGGGCTGTGTCCTGTAGGGATGAGATTCCCTCAGGTGATGTGTGCGAGTGGACGGCGTGATCTCGAGCATCAGCAGAGGTTCTGTGGGGACAGGCAGGACATGAAGAGACCCATGTAGAAAAAGCATTTCAAGAGCAAAGAGGATCCTGGAAGGAACTTTGGGAATAATGAGGAGAAAACAAAGAGACAGATACGAATAAGAGCTTTGTAAATAGAAATATGACTTTATTAACCTGACTTGTCCCCTCCACAGAAAAGTTAGCTAAGTGAGAAGTCACTAGGTCGCGGTTTCAAGGAAATACAAGATGTACTGGAAGAAACAAAATAAAAAAGAAATATTTTGGCCCATTTCTCAGTCTTCATCAGTTGATCCACATATCTGATGGAATGCTAATTATATTAAAGTAGTTATTCATCATGAAATGTCTGGAAGGAATTTAAAAGTTAATGTCTACTTTTGTAGTATGAAAGTTAAGAAGCAGAACTTAACTTTCACATTCAGTTCCTAGACAAACTGTATTACAGAAATACATGCTCTGCCAATTGTTTTATCACATGCCAAAACATTACAGTCAGTTTTAAGTTAGTGGGGTTTTTTTTGAACAAACAAAGAACAGTGGAATAATAGCTGATGGAGATATTAAATACTCACCCATCAATTTTTCTGTATTTAGTAGGTACTCAGGTAATCTCTCTTGACTTGGCTAATGTCAGTTTTTAGTTGGAAGGCAGGAAATTTATGTGAAACTCGGAGAACTCTGATAAAATCCTACCTGAAATCCATCACAAACAATTATCTCAAAGATACATGTATAGTAATCACTAGGTATTAATTACAAATTGTTCAGCATTAATTTTAAGTAAATAACCTAACCTCTCTAATAGTAATGTATTATATTCAAAGGGCTTTTATGTATATCCTCTCTTTTAGTCACGAAAACATTATCAAAAGATAGGCAGAGGTCCGGAGGTTTAGCTCAGTGGTTCCGGTGCCTGCCTCTCAAGCCCCCACCAGCAATCAATACCACATACCACAGTGCCGGGCATGGTGGCTCACGCCTGTCATCCCAGCCCTCGGGAGGGAGGCAGAGACAGGAGGATTGCTGAGTTTGAGGCTTGCCTGGGCCACATAGTGAGCTCGGGACCAGCCTGAACAAAAAGTGAGACCCTGTCTCAAAAAAAAAAAAAAAAAAAAGACAGGCAGAAACCAATGGCACCTTCTTAGTTCTTTTGCTTTTTCCTATCACTCTGATCTCTAGACTAAATTGACAAGAAATGCTTATAGTTGTATATCTCACAAACTTGCAACTGAGATATTATTATCCTATGTTATACATGAGCAAATATAGCTTGGAAAAAGTAACATTTTTCTTAAGGAAACAAAGTGGTATAAGAAAGAATAAGTAACTCTTACTGCTAGGTGTGGATATTTGTTTGACTGCAGCAAAACTTTAAGTATCAACTACTTCTGATAAGAAGAGGCAAATGATCAGAATACTTGGTGTAGAGAATGGCAAACATTACTTCTAATAATAATGGGATATTTACTCTTTTAAAATGTTCCTTGTGGGCCAGAGATTTAGCTGAATGGTTCTGGCATCTGCCTCTCAAGTGTAAGGTCCTGAGTTCAATCCTCGGTAACCATGTACAATGCTGGGTGGGGTGACTCATGCCCACTAGCAATCAATACCACATACCACAGTGCTGGGTGTGGTGGCTCACGCCTGTAATCCCAGCATTTGGGAGGCAGAGGCAGGAGGATTGCTGAGTTTGAAGTTTGCCTGGGCTACATAGTGAGCTCAGAGCCAGCCTGAACTACAAAGCGAGACCCTGCCTCAAAAAAAAAAAAAAAAAAAAAAAAAAACATGTTCCTTGTGAAAGATTTAAGGATTTTCTAGGAATCACTTTGTCCTACTAGAAAACAATTATGTATCAAATGTGTGCTATGTCCTAGATATGATTTGAACATGGGAGGAACAATAGTTAAAGAAAAGAAGGAAAATCCTCCCTGATTGCCTTGCATTCTTGTCACTTGAACTGTAGTGGTTTGAATTAGCATTATAAGCATTTCCTCTTCTGGGTGCCAACTTCAAATTAATTCAAGTAAAAGAACCAGTTTTGAATTTTATGTTAACCGTGTGTATTATTCACTTTCCCCATTGCTGGAACACAATACCCCACATGCGCAAGTTAAAGAAGAAAGGCTCGGCTCAGCTCATCATTTCAGCCTTGGGTGGAGCAGCTCCCAGGCAGATATGGCAGATATGGAGAAAGGGTCTGGGCGACAGAAAGATGCTTAAGCCATGGTGGCCAAGAAGCAGAAAGAGAATGGAGGGGGAGGGAAGACCCTCCAGGCCCTGCCCCAGGGATCCAAATCTTCTCAGTAGAACCCACCTCCTAGCAGCAAGTCAGCTATGTCACCTCTGAATTCAGTCACTCCCAATGAGCACATGAGGCCTTTGGGAGACATTCTCGATCTAAACCACACCACCATGTCATTTAATTAATCTAAAAGATTGAAAAACGATCTCCAGTACAGAGAGCTTTAGTTACTGTGAAGAGGCAGATGGCTCGGGTCATGATCTTTCAATGTCATCCCAGAGCAATGGCCCGGTGTCTCTCTAGCCCTGGTGAGAAGTGACACCCTGTGGTGCACCAGAGCCCATGCTGTAGGAGGCTGTGGTCTGAGGCAAAAGTCAAAGTGTGTTCTCCATGACGTGTCCGTGCAGATTCTGAAGTCCATCTCTGCCTGAATGTCTAAACGCCTGATAATGGAGTCAAAGCCAAAGTCACTGCACGTCCTTTCCAAGTCTGACAAAATGCTGAGCTGCAGCTGCTTTTTTGGAGAATTTTTTTGGGAAGGAATGAGCAGCCCCAGGAAATCCTGAAGTTCATTATCATACTCAATATTTGCCACCTAGGGACTTTTCAGAAACTGTTAGAGGTGTCACACTTAGTTCCTTCAGGGTCCTTTCATTGGTTTGCCACATGCGAGGCAAGCCTAACACGTGTCCACTTTTATATTCAAGCCTCTGTAACGTGTAGGCAGAGGCATGTTTGGGATTAAGTCTTGGGGTGCGCCACCGCAGGAGCAAGAAAAATATCCATTCATTAAACCATAAGTCATAGCTCTCTGTACCTTAAATTGTTGCTGTGCAGCTCCTGCTCCTAAGCTGTTTCTTGTCTCCCCACTTAATTGTAGAAATACAAACACCAGCCTTCTACTGATGTCTCCTAAGAAGTGTGTCATAAGCAGAAAAGTAATTTAAACCAAATCCATAACCTTCCCATGCCCACTCCCTAGTCCACCCTGCCTGTCTCACTTTTCTATTTCCAGCCTCAGTGAATGATTAGAGCTATGCACCACCCACACTTTTCAGCCTAGAAATCTGGATGATGGCCGCTACACTTCTCTCCACTACCACCTGGAACTCAACACCACACCCTGCTTTTGCTTCTGCTTTATTCTTCAATCTCTCTCTGTATCCCCATGTTAGATACTTGACACACGCCCTGAGACTAGTGTGACATCCTCTTTAATCTCACCCCAAGCCAACTTTTCTCCTTCTTAACTGTCTTCTGGGCCACTCTAACACAAATGTGAATCCAAGCATGTCCTATGATTGCTCAGGTCTTTAAATGGAGTCTTCCCCCTTACAGGTTAGACTCATGTGACTCTGCTGTTCTCCTCTGTACTATGCCTTCTTGCACAGCAAATAATGTATTTCTCTAAAGATATATTCACTGAAGTTCCCTCTGCTTGGAATGTGCTTTCTTCATAATATTTTAAAATCTGAGATAACATTTTTAAACACGACTGTACACTGTTTGAAAAGCCCGAGTTTTTGGTACTTATTTATCTCTAGAAATCAGATCTAGCCACTTAACATTTACATTTTCACAGAGGGACACTTGGCCAGAACTTCGGGGCAGCCAGACTTTGAAGACAGAAACTTACTTTACATTCAAGGCTCCTTTCAAGTCCTGCTATTTTATTTACTTATGTTTCTTGTCTGCACACTATTGGCATTTGAATTTGCAGCCCCTCAACCACAGAAGTGCAAAAGCTTAAAAAAATCATGTATCAATGAATGGCAGAGCTTCTAACGAGTGACACAGTTGGAAAAGCATGATTTAGTGCTGCTTTAGTGAACAAGAAAACCTGCCCTGTAAACTACTCCAGGCATGGGGAGTAACAAATGATCAGGTTATAGCTACTTAAATCTTGGAGGAGATCATTAAAGTTGGGAAAGAAATTTCATTTCAGAATGTGAAATTAAAATGAAGTGTGCTGGTAAACAAGAGTAGTCAGCCCAGGCTTTAAAATAATTAGAGTGCTTCAGGAAGAACCCTTCTGTTTAAGTGACAAGCTCTATGTTGGCAGATTTCCTGACCTTAAGAAATACTTTAAGCTACCTAGGGGGAGGATTGAGGGTGAGTCAGAGACTGTAAATACGACTTGAGGTAGGGAAGCCTTTCTGGGAGATGAGAATACTTCAAGTGACTCCACACAGGTGAGCCAAAACCAGCGGGAACGGCAGCTTGCCTTCTGCATTGCTGAGTGGTTTCCTCCCAGCACCAGGCAAAGCAAAGATGGTAACACTTGTGTGGGCTGCTCTATGTTTTGCAGCGTTTGTAACAACAGAACACTTCACTTGGAACGAAGCCAGCACATTCCATAGCTGATTAGAGGGCTTGGAACACTGACTTCCTCTGATTATGTTCTCTACACCTGTAGGCTCAAAGAATCATGTTTCACTTGCCTTCCTGACCTGGCTTCTTGTTTTCAGAGAATGAGAAAATGGTATTTGAAGAGCTTCACTGGGCTTTTGCCTCGATTCTGACTGACTGCCATTTTATGACTGATGATCATGACTGCTAGAATATTGAGTCTAAAATAGTGAGATAATGCCTTCTGATGAGTTGCCAGTGAAGTTCTTTTAAATTAACTCTTACCAGAAAAATCATAAATAAATATGAATAATTAGCTTATTAAACATTCATTGTTTATACCAGAACATAATATGATTAAAATGTGCATGTCCTAAAGGAACTGAGGCTAGTTATTTAATCTCACTCCATCAATTTCTTCATCTGTAAAATGAAAATAATAGCAATAGCTTATTCTTGTGTTGTATATTATGAAGATTGGAAGAAGTAATACAAGTAAAATCTCTAACATGTGTCCAGTGTGTGCATTATCTATTATCATCATTATATATGTCAAGCAAGATGCTGGGTTCTGAATAGCCTTTGGTAAACAAAATAGATAAGGCCCTGCCTTCATAAAGCTTGGCTGTTGGCTAGCTATAAAACATGTGAAGTATTTCCTAGCTATTTGTGTTTACTTATCCCAAGTAGTTCATTTGATTGCAAAGAAAACTCAGAGCAGCTGATGGCAGCCTCTCCTTTTTTCTCTGACAAAGAGATCATGTTTCTGCTCAGAGATGCCCTCTGGTAGAAGCAGAAAAGTGCTATGACCTGATTGGATAAGATACCAGTAATAAGGGGAAAGAATAAATATGATTTGAAAAGAAAAAGAAAGCACCTGTATATAGGGTGTGGGGTGGGTAGGGATATGGGTAAAAATGAGAATTAACTCATGTCATACACTGGTACAAATTCCCCAATGTTGAGTGTGATTGTGAGCTGTATATAAAATGTACCAATAAAGAATTCAGTTTAAAAAAAGAAAGATACCCAGTGACCAGTCTTTAGACTGAGAGGTGCTCCCTGTAACTTTTACAGCTTAAATGATCCTGGAAGCTATGGGTGGTGGACTACCATATCATTCATATATATCTACTTCCTTTCCCAAGTAACACGCTAAAGTGCTCGCTTCGGCAGCACATATACCAAGTAACACGCTAAAGGCAGACTTTGTCATGTGAATTGCTTTATTCACTAAAATGGACTGAGAGTGGCATTTGTCACTTCTAGACAGAAGCCTTAACAGCTGGTATACAGCTCACCATGTTGTTTTTCCTATTTTTGAGATTATGACAACATGTCAAAGTGAAGCCTCCCTCAGACTAGGTCTCTGATAGACTTCAGTGATCAGAATCCTCTCTGGTTATGGGATTCATTTGTGAGAAATGACTTTTCATTGTAAAAGCTACTGAAAATCTTGGTCATTTGTTATGCAGCATAAATTGTCCTATTCTACCTTGTACATCTGGTTGCTATGGTAGCCAGAAAACCCTTCTACACCAGTCTTTCAACCTTGCTTTCCAGTGTTGCTCAAGAGTTTTGTTTTTTTGTTTGTTTGTTTGTTTGTTTTTTGCTTTATGGCTTTCATGGTTCCATCAGTAGATCCAGTCTTGTTCTCCCATGGCAAAGGCTGCAGACCAGGGGATGAGCACTGAATTTAGAGGTCATCTCTAAGAATAACATCCAGCTCTCCCACTCCTTAACTCTACAGCCTTCAACAGATCAATAAATCAGTCTGAGCCTTGATTCTGTTTGCTAAAATAGAGTTATCCCTATTTATTAGGCAAAATAGGAGTAGCAATATCCAAGTATCTGCTCAAACTGGACATGGTAATGAATGTCTGTAATCTCAATATTCTAAAAGGATGAGGCAGGAGGATCACAAGTTCAAGCCCAGTTTGCACAACATAGGTACTTAATGAAACTCTGACTCAAAATATATTTTTGTAAAAAGGACGAAGGATATTGTTTAGTATGAAGGCTTTGGGTTCAATACCCAGTACCAAACAAAACAACCAATTTGTCCATAGGAAGCTGTTAAGCAGCTTGATACCAATGTAGAAAACCATTTTTAGTTCTTAGGACCCCATGAGCAGCCTCAAGCTCCTGTGTACCACTGAACCTATGAAATACCCACTACCAACTGACTGCCTCATGTGGTTAGCTTGTAGTTGGAATTTCAGGTTTTCTGCCAGTCTGTTCTTTCTCAAGAAACACTGCTGTGTCTAAAAGAGCCATTCGGGGACAAGAAACTTTACAACTTTCCACAGTTTTTCCGGGGATATATTTGCTTATGCCAACTAGTATAGTGATCGTCTTTGAAATCCAATTCTTCAGGAGAAAAAAGTTTAGACTTGATCACAAATAAATGCAGAATTTTGTGTTAAAAATACATAAATAAGTGCATTTGTCTTCAAGTTGTACTGACAGATGTTTCAATGATCACATTCAGCAGTTTATAACCACCTGATGATTCCATGGCCTTGAAAAGCTAAGAGCAAAGTGGGCTTGGGGGGATGGAGAGTCCCAGATAAATGCCCTTCACTGGCATTCTTTTCTCTTAAACTCCTTCTCCATCTCCCAGAATATCTGATGGAAAGCCCAACCTACTTACTTTCATCTATTCATTCAGCAAATATTTATTCACACCAACTTTGTGCCAGTCACTGCTATAGACATGGAGGTATGGATCAATAGGTTACTGCCCACAGGACGCTTATGTGTCTGAGGCAAGCTGATGTTTGTGCTCATAGCACTCCTTACATGTTTCTCTTCCATAGTCTCAGGGAACATATTCCTCCAAGATTCTTAAAGATGAGAAAAAGACATATCTCATTACATTTTGTGTTTCCAGCACCTTACATCATACCTAAAATACAGAAGATGTTTAGTAAATGTTCATTGCAAATGAGTGAACATGAGGAGTTAGAAGACCAGGCTTTCATGTTAATTCCTCCCCCAGAATATGAGATTACAAGGGGTTGGGCCACCATGCCGTCAGAGGCAGCTCTGCCTTTGTCAGCAGATCCAGAGGAAGATCAGAGTCAGAGAAACATAGAAAACTGAGCAGGATCTTCTGAACAATGAAAACTGGCTTTGTGCAGGGCACGTGTAAGAAAGTACTGCTCTCTGAGAAATAATCCTGCCAAGGGTAACTGCGGGAAGGTAGCCCCCGTGAGCGATCTCTCCACCTCAGACAGCCCATGGTTTGAGATGTGCGGAAACAAGTTGAGAATGAAAACAAACCACATGGTTCTCTGTTTTCATTGGGATGTATTTTCTTCTCCCTCTGATCCCCTCCTCCTCACAGGGCTACTTAGACCTAATTTTTTAATTGTAGGAGTTTATACAACAAATCATAAGTGGACTAAGAATTTGTTTTCCGAATAAGGAAGAGCTTAAAAGGTAAGTAGAGAAAGAGGTGGCCAAAGGAGAAGGGAGCAGTGGAGCCAAGGAAAGGAAGTAGGGCTGTTTGCACACTGAGCTATTAATGTCTCCTCTTCTCTCGGGCATATTGTCTACATCAAAGGAGGGGAAGTCTCATTTACTCATTTATTATGCAGCATTCAGTAGATACAGGTAATAAATGTTAGCGATGGGCTGAGTGTTTAGCTGCAATGTGTCATGTATTGAAACCCAACCCCCAGGACAAAAGTATTTGGAGCCGGGAACTTTTGTAATCATTTAGGTCATGAAGGTAAAATCTTTATAAATGGATTGAGTGCCATTAGAAAAGAAATTCTGGAGAGTTGTCTTGTCATTTCTTCCATGAAAAGAGGACAGTGAAAAGATAGCTGTCCGTGAACCAGAACACCAACCGAATCTGAGCACAACTGACCGAATCTGCCAGCACTTTGGTCTAGGATTTCCAGTTGCCAGGACTATGAGAAAAAAATATCTGTCACTTATACGGCAAAAAATTATGATAGTAGCCCAAGCAGACTAAGACACATGCCTGCTCTTTATTATTCATTATCTAGGAGCTCTACTTGAGACACTGTCCTTGAAGATAAACACACAAGGACCTGGCCCTCTGTAACTTACATTCTAGTGGGATAATACACAACAGATAATCCACAGCTAAACACACAAGTCAAACAATGAAAGATTACTTTAATGCACTGCTGACATTAGAATATCTGGGGAAGGAACTATGCTGGTTTAGGGAGAGCTATAAGCAAAGGCATCTTGAAGAGCCTCGATTTGATTGAAAGTTTGAACCACAAGAAGCCCATCATGCAAAGCTACATGCAGAAGAACATTGCGGGAAGGTGGATGCAGGGATCCTGAGGCAAGAATGCACTGGGGACATGTCTGCTGAGAGGGCACAGCAGTATCACTAGAAGGTGGTGATGCGACAGTAGAGGAGAGAATGCGCAGATCCTCAGAGCCTTGAGAATGATAGCAAAAATGTTAGGTTTTCTTTGGACCTTCTGAAAGTCGTTGAGGAGTTTTCGGCAGGGGATTGACCGGATCTGGAACAAAGGAGTAGTGGGTTTTGTGCTTTGCAATCATTTATATTCCCTGAGCATTCATGGCACCAGCCTGTTATTTACAGGAATGTCAAGTTTAAATGTGCTTAAGGGTGAATAAAATACAAGTAACTGCCTTAGGGCAAAGCCTAAAATGACTACCTACTCTCTCACTAATGCGTGTAGCCTTTTGTATCTTGTCATAAGTAATAAAAGATTAGATACTTGGTGCAGTTTATATAGAGAGTGTTTCCTAAGTGTTATTAGGTAGAAATTTCAAGGACTTCCACGCAAAAGAGTTGGGAGAGATGACCCAGTTGGGCTCATCAGCGCAGGCTGTCTTCAGTGCTGCCACCACCCCTCCCACTGGGGTGTGATGAGTGTGAATACTCCACCCTTCCCACCCTTTTCCCACCTTCCCCATTATCACTGTTCCTTCACACTTCACGCCTTCCCGCTCACACCCTATTAGCACTATTCCATTTCCAGGTTAATTGGAAGAAATGTGTTACCACGCTCTCAGCTTTCCTCTCAGTCACAATCTAGGATTTTGCTAACACCAGCATTTTTCTCACTTTCCTATCATTTTTTTCCTTTCTTTTAGTTTTCAACTAAAAAAATGTTTAAAATGTTGGGTGACAGAAAACACAGTTTTTGCAACTTTTTTTTTTTTTTGAGACAGGGTCTCGCTTTGTAGTTCAGGCTGGCCCTGAGCTCACTATGGTGCCCAGGCAAGCCGCCGTGAACTCAGCAATCCTCCTGTCTCTGCCTCCCAAGTGCTGGGATTACAGGCATGAGCCACCACATCCGGCACTGTGGTATGCGGTGTTGATTGTTGGTGGGCGTGTCTCGACGCCCAGCATTATTTGTGGTAACCAGGGATTGAACTCAGGACCTTGCGCTTGTGAGGCAGGCGCCGGAACCACTGAGCTAACCCTCCGGCCCTTTGCAACAGTTTTTGATGGAGAATCAATACATTTAAGTGAAGTGTGGGCATATGTGCTTTTTAAAACATTTATTTAGTTTATTGATACATTTTAGGTGGAAAATATGATCACATTTATCACTGAGAATTTGCACCTGTATATGACATATCTTGATTCTTATTTTTTTTTCCATTCCCGTAACCTCCTCTCCCTCCATATAAGATTTGTTTCTATTTTTTGCTTTTTATCTTCAATTTGGGAGGGAAATGTTCAAAGGAGGAGGGAAGCTGGAGGGAAGGTAGGGGAGGGGAAAGAAAGAAAAGGAAAAATTGAGCATATGTGCTTGTAAGAGCCTGAAAATATTTAACAATAAGAGCTGTGATAAATTTTTGTATCACCGTAATGACAGGACTGCTAAAAGGCCATACTGTTCTAATGCTGCAGCCTTATTATCTCATGTTGTTATTAATAGCCATTGTCCCTTCTTCCATATTTTGAGAACATTTTATGTGCCACCTGGTGCTAGGTGCTAAGGTAATCTCTGTTTTGAGGGTTTCTGTGTTTATGAAAACACATCCAAGAAAATTAACTTACTAAAAGATTAGTTTGGATTCATGCATCAGTCCACGGCCACTTCCCTTTGTGGTTTTGAGGCCTGTGGAGAGACAGAGAATCATGGAGAAGCACGAGCTACTCATCTCATGGAAGAGGAAAGGGGAGAGAAAAGAAAAGAGACAAAGAAAAGATTGGGGCCCAAAGTCTCCTTCAAGGACATACTGACATTGACCTAATGCATCTCAGATTCCACCATCTTCCCTTAGTACCACGTGGTGGTGACTAAGCCACTAGCATATGAAGCTTTGGGCAATATTTAAGATTTAAACCATAATAAACCCACTTCCACCATCTCAAAGCAAACATCCAACAAAGTGAATGGTATCCCACAGGATGCACTGTGCAGGGGAGACTGTGTTATGGAAGCTTGCATTTCCGGTAGAAGCGAGAAATGAATGGCAAAGTAATTCCAGTGCTGTCTTGGGAAGACCTAGTAGAGAAGGGTTTGAGGAGACCAGGTTACACCCTCTCTAACTGCTTTCATTTGAGTGATAGTTATTTGATTCTGATTCCGTTCTCTAGTAAAGAGTGTTTGAAATGAATTGTGACTTATACATGAATTAAAAATAGTATAGTGATTTTCCATGGGTCCCCCCAGGCCAGGCCATCTGAATCAGAATCTACCACCATTTCTCTAGGTGAATTTGGACAGGTAGCTTTACCTTCCCACTCAGTTCCTTCATTACAAAATGAGGAAAACTAGTGGCTATGTGACAATGCTATTGAAAGGAGCAGACGTTTGTAAAACACTTAGAACAGTCCAGGGAAACGATAGCACAGAATGATACCATTGATTGCTAGCCCTAGTGGCCCCCATGAAGCTGCACAGAAGAGTCATATTTGAGCCTAATGGAGTGGTATCTTTTCATTTTTCTCTTGCACAAACACCCTCTCCAACATCATAGCCAAATAGTTCCAAGATCTCGCTCCATAGTGCTAGGAGGGTGAGGAAAACAATAAAACCCAAGAGCTAATGTCAACAACCACATGGTACCTTCCTCTGAGACCTGCCAACCGCTCAGCTCAGGGTTGCCCAGGGGAAGACAAGGCCTTTGGGAAACAACCATCGAGCCATTTGTGATCCAAAATTGTCTGACCCACGCTCAAACAGGTGGGTTACTATTTCCTCATGAATGTTCCACTAAAACAATCTAATGCAGTTTTGTTTAGTACCCTTCACAGTAGCTTTTGGCCTTTATAGTTTGTTAAAGTGACATTGCACTTTATGGTATGAGCATTCCCTACATTCGCTGGACATGTAAAGGAGTGATCACAATGGAAATCTTGCAGTCCTCCAAATGAAAAAATATTTGTTAAGTAGCTGCCATACTCCAGGCATGATTCTAAGCCTTCAGGACACAAGGGTGAATAAAATATACCCTGTCTCGACCAGTTCATAATCAAACAACAACAGCACAGTGCCACATTGGGACTAAGCAAGGGTTGTTATAAGGATACACAAAGAAGCTGCTTCCCAGAGGAAGTCCTGCCTATGGCTAAAAACTCTGGTCCACACACTGTGGACACTGACACAACAGTGTGTCAATGCTGAGAGTTCTGTGAATGCCCGCTGGGTGAGGAGGAGCTTCTCCCCGCAGGTCTGCCCTCATTACGCTGTCTTCACTTCTCTTTGCCCCTCCACAGACCCCCACGCTTCATCTCTGTGGCCGTTTGGTTAACAGAGCTCACAAGCTGAAGACCACATCCAGTGCCTGGCCACATAGCAGAGGCAGCGCCTATCTGGCTTTCCTTGCCCTCCTTGGCCTTCTTTCAGCTTCTGCCTCCTCTGAGGACAGCTGCTGGCCTCTGGTCGCTGAGGCCTCTGGATTTTTACCTCCTCTGGGCAAGAAGCCAGGCAGCTACTTCCTCCTGGAGCTGAGGTCAGCACTCTAGTCTTCTCTGGAGAATCCAGTCTTCACTCTTGTGTGCCACACAGTGGAGAGAGGAAGACGGCGCTCCAAGTAAGAGAAGTGAGAAGTGGGCAACATCTCTCTCTCTCTCTCTCTCTCTCTCTCTCTCTCTCTCTCTCTCTCTCTCTCTCTCCCTCCCCCCCCCACACACACGGGGTGGGGGGCATTGTAGGAATACAAAGGAAGGAGCTACCTCCTGATCAGAAGTAGGTCCCAGGCAGTTTTTTATCAAATTGCTTTCTCTAATTTCTGTGAGATACAAGGGCCAGTGAGACTAGATGGTTTCATTAACTCGAATCAGACTGACGGCAGCGTCCAGGTTTCCAGATGGCTGACACTTCCACTGCTGTTTTGCCTGTGGGTCACATTTAGACTCTGCTTCAGTAACCTGTCGTCATTCCTTTCATTGTCACAGCTATGAAATAACAAAATATAACTGCACACAATAACGATAGGCAGTCATAACACCACGACTGCTTCTGCTCCATTCTCTTTCCAGCCTGACTGAAGGATGCTCCTGAGCTTCTGAGTAATCCTATAGTATGACCCATCATATTTCACAAAGAAATACCTCTATGTAGGAGTGTATACTTTTTTTTTTTGAGACAAGGTCTCACTTTGTAGTTCAGGCTAGCTCTGAACTCACTGTGTAGCCCAGGCAAGCCTCGAACTCAGCAATCCTCCTGTCTCTGCCTCCCAAGTGCTGGGATTACAGGCATGAGCCACCATGCCCAGCAGGACGTATACTTTGTGGAGAAAAGCAAAGAGAATAATTAGGCCAAAAAAGTGTGCTCCAAAATTAGGTTTTACTTTTTAAAAATAATTTGACTATAGAAGAAGTTGGGTCTACCCAGGGATAGAAAACACATGTTCACAATGTTATATGTGATTTTGAGATGTATAGAAATTGTACCAATAAAGAATTCAATTTAAAAAAAAAAAGAAAACACATGTTCAAAAAACCAGACTGCAGCAGGATCAAGGCCCGTGATCTTAATATTTTAGCACCACTCTCTAGACAACCAGTGAATTAAGAGATCAATTATAGTTGTGTAGAGTCAATACTTTTGTCCATAATGGAGATTTTCTAAAGATCGAAAGAGCATTTTTAAATGCTTTCTCTTACAGACATTTATTGACGATTCTGCCTTCATATTGACAGATGGATTCATTTATTTTCTTCCTCTGTGTTCATTCAGACCTTGTCTGGGAAGTGGGAGGAATTATTTATATGACTATGAACTGGGAGGGAGCGGATCCACAGCTGGCCATATAATTGCATGCAGAATTCTGGCACCTCTTGTTTTGTTCCTGGCGGCTTCCTCTCTATGTGTCTGATACCAGAGACAAAAAAATTATGAATAAACGAATAATTGGCCCAGCTTCTACAGTGCATGGCACATGTTTTTCATGAGCATTAAAATGCACTTTTTTAAATTTGAAAGAAAATTAAGCCTGGGGCTCTGGCATTAATCTCCATTCGGCTTCCTCCTGCCAGCATGAACTGTTTATTTCTATCATTTAGGAAAAGCATCGCTCTCTTTTGTATGTTTTGCTAGCCTAATCCATTTTCTAGGGAAACCCTGTCTGTCTTTACCACTCACTTGTAGTGATTCCAATGACAGTTCCAGTTGGTTCAAGTTTCACGTCACTTTCTGGCTTTGCTGTTTTGGGGTTAAGATAGAGTGTTACATTGTTCGCCACAGCCTTGTATTCAGTGATGCTCAATAAATCCTTGCTGAATAAGTGGTGTCCTGAAATGCTACAGCTGATTTTCCTATCAGAATTGAAAACTGCACACATTAATCACAGACATCATACTTGTCAGCACTCATTTCCCCCGATGTACAGATTTCTCCCTTATTACTTTACTCCTCCCAGAGTCTCTGGCCACACTAGCCTTCCTGTCAGTTCACCGCATGTGTTTCCTGCTTCAGGTCAAGGCACGAAAAAGAGCTTTTTTTTTCATGTATCTGGTAATGTTGACAACTGTATATCTAAGAAGTTACATCTTTCCCTCCTTGAAGGATACAGTCCTCTGTGGACAATACCCTGGTACTTCTCTGTTTTCTTTAACTGGAGTTTAATTCGGAATTTTAAAGAAAAATTATTTGGATTCACATTAAGAGTAAGAAAGATTTTATTTATGACTACTGCTTGATAGGTATCCAGGCCATCATCATAGAGAAGAGGGGTCCAGCTTGACTCTAAAAACAACAAAGGCACATCCAAAGCATGTATTTGGGTGTGGTTATTCTTGTAAAGTAACTTGACAGAGGTCTTGTTGCAGGACAGTAAGTGATTTGCGTGTGCACCAGAAGGGTTAAGGAACCTGACTGAGTACTGAGGTGATAAGATACCGTAGATGAGGATTCTAACAGCATCCTCTAAAATCCTTTTCTAGGCATCGTGAAGACTAACTGACCTGAGAGCAGAGGTTTGCACTATAGAATAGTGACAATATCTGTCTGTGTCTTACAAGCCACAGTACTAATCTCCATAGTACCAATTGCAGCCAATGTGAAATAAAGATGAAAAATTTCAAATATTTGGAGTGTTCCAGCAATTTTTAAACTACAGTTCATTGCATCACCTACTCTGGCTTTGACTCGATTTGTAACACTGACTATAAATAACTTTTTAAAAATATGAGGTTCATAGACACATAATTTTACTATACTTCTACTGTCAATGAGAATTTTTTAAGACATCGTTTTCTTCTCTTTCTTCTTTTTCTTCTTCCCCTGCCCCTGCCCCACCCCTTCCCCTTCCCCTTCC
>PVIC010010825.1:0-42638 GCA_004025085.1 Thryonomys swinderianus
AGTGCTGGGATTACAGGCGTGAGCCACCACGCCCAGCATTATATGTGGTAACCGGGGATCGAACTCAGGTCCTTACGCTTGCGAGGCAGGCGCCGGAACCACTGAGCTAACCCTCTGGCCCCGCCTTCTATCTTCTCACTCGGCCAGCTTTTTATCTGAAACTGGCTTCTTGCCTCAACGCCTTCTCTCAGCTTAACTGGTCTCTTGAATGGCAAACAGACTTGGGTCTCCTAAAATCCCATCAGGCTTCTTTCCCTTCCTCTTCCCTCCTCCTTCTCCTCCTCCTCTTCCTCGTTCTCCTCCAACCCTGCCGCCCAACCGCTGGGGAAAAAACCCAGGACCTTCACACCAACCTACATCCCATCATTTGAAAATCTTTCTTCTTCTTCTTCTTCCTCTTTCTTCTTCTCCTTCTCCTCCTCCTCTTCCCCCTCCTCCCCCACCTCCTCCTCCTTCTTCTTCGAGTCAGGGTTCCCCCAAGTCATGAAGTTACCCAGCGTGGGCTGCAACTTGAGCTCCTCCTGCTTCGTCCTCCCAGAGTGCTGGGATTACGGGTGTGCCCCGCCATGCCATGCCCAGGCCATGTCAGGTTTCTTTCTACACCTGGCCACAGGATCCATCGTGAATTTCTCTGCCTGTTGAGGAAAGCAGAGACTGTCCCTGTCCGTGCACACACTCCTTGCTGCCCTCACTGGGAAGATCCCTAAGAGAATAGTAAAAGTTCATGTACTCCACAAGCATTTACTCGATGTGTGCTATGTTCCAGCACCACAATATGCTCAGGGGCCCCCCAAGCCCTCAAGTGGCTGTCAGATTTGAAAAGGATACGCAGTGGTACAGGTGCTACAGTGAACATGGAATTTCGGGGGGGGGGGCAGTGGAGGATGGCGGAGTCACTTCCTCCACGGGGAGAGGGCGGAAGTGGGACAGGAAAGCTTCCTGACAGTGGCAGAAGGGTCTGGAGTCAAAGTTACACACTTCTCACCGTGGTCTCCAGGCTTCTGCCTGGGGACCAGCATGGCGGACAGGTGAGTTCTGCAGGCTCCCAGGAGCCGGGCAGGAGGACACCTCCTCAGGGCCCCGGAGGAGCTCCGTGTGTGCACGCGAGAGAAGTCGCCACCTCTAGGACCAGTCCTGCTCTGAAAGCCCCAGGAGGTTTCCTTCAATAGGCATTATGCTTATCTAAGAAACCTTCAAGGCGTGGAGAAAAAAGAATGAGAAGAGGAAGGGAAAGGAGAGGAGAAAAGCAAGAACTCATTCATTGCCAGGGACCTGAACATTACTGGGCAAACCCAGCAAGTCTTGCCCAGGGGCTCCACAGACTCTCTGCGGAAGGCAGAGGAAAAACTTCCACTGCGTACGTTGGCACCTGCTCCCACATTAGATCAGCCAGCGAGGCTCTCCCAACGCACATGCTCGCGATTCCAGGGAAGTACAGCTGTCATGACACCGAAGACTTATAGTCACAGTTACTTTATGTAGCATGCACGTTCCCATGGAGACAATGTCTACCCCATAGACGATAATCATAGCTAAGGACCGAAAGCAGCTTCCTTTTTACCTCAAAGGTCTCACTGATCATTGCAGATACTGAGAAACTAAATCTTAATGTGAGTTACTGCAATTGCTGGGTCATGTAGAGTTCATGGAACCTGCTTTCTTTATTTGCCATTTGTTATTTAACGTATTTTTACCTCTTGCTCCGTTTCTCTCTCTCAGGCTTTGAAAGCCACACATCTGCGTGTGACAACTTCTGAAAGCGCTTATGATTCATAGGTTTTGCATTTAGAAGAAACTCCACACCCTTTAGAGTCAGCTCTAAAATCAGACTTCCCTGGGGGCTGAGATGCATTATTGTGCCGTGAACTACCTGGAGCCTGATGTGCCTCTTGTGTGGATCTCCCGGAGAGGGTGAGCCTCGGGCCGGAAAGGCAGGGCTGGGTGTTTTAATGCTCGGTGGCCCTCACTTCCGCTGGCTTTTGCCAGGCAGCAGCAGTAAAAAGGCTGCTGTTTGTCAACAAGTCCAGCGCACCTCCCTGCAAGGGAGCTGTAGCGCATCAATCACAAACGGTCGGACATCAGTGCCAGCCACCTGGGCCAGGAGCAAAACCCGCTCTTGCTGAAAATCATGAGTGAACTATGTGCTGCCATTAAACAATAATTCCTGAGTTTAAAAGAAGTAAAGTATCCATTGCAGTCGGGAACTCTGAAGACATGTTTTCTTGTCCTTGAGAAAGGTGCGTGAGCCAGTAATGAACCCTGTGAGGGGCTCGGGTGGCACAGCCTGGGAAGCGTACCAGGCGGCGAGCTCTGGCCTGTCCTCTCTTCAGGCTGTGAGTCTCCTAACACAGATAAGCCCCTCGTAGAGCCTGGGCAGATCCCCTCCAGACCTGTGCCTGCTTGCTTGTCCCTTCTGGGCTGCGGGCTCGTGAGCTCAGGGCGAGACTCTGAGCCAGGTCCCTCATCCCTGACTGCCCCGTAGGTCTGACGTCCGTGTGCAGTCAGTCCGGTGACCAAGGCACCGTTTTCAGCTGGCCGCCATGTGGAACCGTCATCTACGCCAGAGAGATGCCGCTTGCTCCCTGCACGTAGTCAGTGTTTACCTGGCCCCAGGGCCCCAGGAGAGAACACAGCACAGCTCCTGTCACCGTGGGGCTAACGCTGTGCTGAAAGGAGACACAAAATCAGGGAACACACCCATGAACATGCAGTGAGCCTCTGGCGGTGATGGCTGCTGTAAACAGAGGCTGTTCTGGGCACTGGGTAGAGCGGAGTCCTGGCTGCAGAGGACAGGGCTGCTGGGCAGATGGCTCCGGGGGGGCAGCAGGAGCTCGGGAGCAGGGGGACTCTAGCAGAGCACACTTGGACTCTCTTGGACCCTGCACCCCGCTGTGCTCCTTGAAAATTACCATCTCAACAGTCCTGTGACATAGAGACAGCTACTCTCCCACTTTGCAGACGGCGAAACGGAGACCAAAGGGTCACCTAGTTTGACTCGGATCACAGTTGAGACACAGCAGCTGAGGCTTGAGCCTGTGTCAGCTGAGCCAAAGCTCTGCGTTCCTAACCTCCACTACTATGGGGGGCATGCTTGACACCCCAGATGGGGCGCTGGGGGAGAGAGGACATTGCAGAGCCTAAGGGCTTCCTGGAAGGCACTTTGCTCTTCAGGCCAACCCATTTCTTTTATCATTATCTTCTCTCTCTTACTTGGAAACACTGTCCAACCAAAGCTGCTTTTCGGGATGGCTTCCGGAGTCTTTGCTACTTCTCTGTTTTATGTGTCAGGATACAAACAAACTGTCCCTTGAGTTTCCAGCTTCATTTTAGGGCTTCCTGGGGTTGCAGAAAGGCTAAGTGTTTCAAGAACCTAGCAGGTGGGACCCAACCTAGAAGCTGGCTGGTTCTGAGGTCAGAAGCAAGGATCCAAGGCTGGACACCCTAGTGGACAACTTTTGTTCGGTAGACACCTAAGGACGTGTGAGATAGCAGAAATGACAATAGCTGGTATCAGTCAGTTTGCAGTTTTGCAGATTCACACAAAAGGTGGATGGGGAGGCGGAGCACCAAACCACAGCAAATAAGTCAGTGACTCCTGGTGACCCTATGGGTCCCAGCTTAGCAGCAGATGGTCTTCTGGGCACCTGCCCCCCAGAATGCAAGAGGAAGAGAAGCACAAAGTGAAACTCCTGGTGCAGAACTCAGCTCCTGTGTCTTGGCTGTGAAATGCCTACATCCTGGAAAATGACCCCGGTATTTATCCACATTTAAAGAGTGGTTTCTTATATTGCTGTCTACTGTCTTCAGCCAGCCCACAGGAGGCAAAGCAAGGCCAGCAAAGGGTGTTCCAGCGGTGGGCAGAAGCTGTGTTGAACTCTCCTTGTACCAAGACAAGTGGGAAATGTTTCACAAAACACATTTGAATATTCCATGTCTATCACAGTACTGTTTCCTGTAGTTAAGTATGGAAACCAGCTGTGTACTTGTTGATGGATAAATGGGTAAAGACAGTGAGATATATGACATACATACACAATGGAATATTATTCAGCCTTTAAAAAGGAGATACTGCCACTTACAATTTGTTGGAACCTGGAGGGCTCTCTAGTAAGTACATTACCCAGACACAGGAAGAAAAATACCACATAATCTCACTTGCAGAGAGAGAGGGAAGGAGAGAGAGAGAAGGAGCAAGACTGGGAATGGAGCTCAGGGCAAGGCCCTGGGTTCAATCTTCAGTAATATGCTACTACTACTACTACTACTACTAGTACTACTACTACTGATAATAATAATAGTAAACACATTTAGATGAGACAATCCACAACATCATTACTATTTAGGGAATGATTTCTGAGGAGATCCTTGTGTGTCCAGATTGTAGCTCTGCTACTTTCTGGCAGCTTGATCTGAAGTGACTTATGTGATGTTGAAGAATCTTTATTTCACTTTTTGCAAAGCTGTGACAGCACTGACCTCAGGATGGTTATGAGGAACAGTAAGCAAAGAATGTACAGAAGCACAGACACACACAGATGGTGCAGTTGGAATAGGACCTTGTTGTCCTGCTTGCTCTCCACGATCAGGTTTCGGGCAGAGTTACCACGCAGATTCAGGAGAAGTTTTCAAGGAACACTTCCTCTTTTATTGAGGGTTCCACACGCTTACAGAGAGAACAGAGTGAGGGTGTGGCTACAAGTGCACATAGACAATGTGGTTAGTCTGACTGGCTGAGCTAATAGGGTTAGCTCTGATTGGTTGGACAGTATATTTTACCTAAATTGGTTAGCTCTTGGACAACTGAAGGAGTCATGACCAAGGGGAGCAGGGTATTTCCAAGCAGGTATAGGCCAGTTTCTACACACGGGACTGAGTGTGTGCTAACTCCTTTGGTTCTCATAGTTTGCTACGAGATATACGTGTGGTGTACTTGACCCAGCCAGGCTTGAACTTCCTCTTCAGGCCCTGATCAAGTAAGCAACATTTAAATGTTGGCTAATATAAGGGAAGGACTAGGCAAATGCTGTTGCTTGATATTTGCTTATATTAAAAATAGCCGGGCGTGGTGGCTCATGCCTGTAATCCCAACACTTAGGAGGCAGAGACAGGAGGATTGCTGAGTTTGAGGGTTGCCTGGGCTACGTAGTGAGCTCAGGGCCAGCCTGAACTACAAAGCGAGACCCTGTCTCAAAAAAAAAAAAAAAAAAAAAAAAAAAAAAAAAAAAAAAAAAAAAAAAAAAAAAAAAAAAAAAAAAAAAAAAAAAAAAAAAAAAAAAAAAAAAAAAAAAAAAAAAAAAAAAAGAGAGAAGAGAAGAGAGAAGTGGCAGCGCTGAGGATTTAGCTCAGTGGCACCACACCTTCATTGAAAGCACAAGCTCCTGAATTCCATCCTCAGTACCAAAAAAAGGAAAGAATGAATGAAAGAAAGAAAGAAAAAAGGAAAGAAGGAAAGAAAAAAAGGACTTAAAAAAAGACACAGGTGAAGATCTTCCAGCTGAAACTATCTAGGTTAGGGTAAGAAAAATCTTCTAGGCTGCGCACAGATGCAGCCTATTATTCAGGGAATGTCTCTCACCTGAGAAACCTTCCTGGCAGGCCATGCACAGACGGCTCTCCGCCAGGGAAAGAGGAAAGCTCAGCTCAGCTCACCAGGCTCCGGGGGAGCAGAGTAGGAGGAATGTTAAGCGTATGCTGCATTGTCGTTAATTAATTTCTCAAGAGCTGCAGTAATCAGCAGGCTCATTAATGTGTTTTAGCCTGCCTTTCATTTAGAGAATGAGGAGTAAATGTAAATGCAGTGCACTTAGAAATCTTAAAAATCCTTCCGTGCTGTGGAGGGAGGGAGAAACCATGGCACGTCTCTAAGGAAAAGAAAAAGCCCACAAGGGCTCCTTTAATCACATGAAAGAGGAGCGACTCTAACTCAACAGCAGCCGAGGCTCCCTGTGGTTTTTCAAAATATTATCATTTGGACCTGGCTGTTCCTTTCCTCTTGTACAATGTTTAAAGATGCCACGCTCCATCCATATTTATATTTCTCCCAGCAGGGAGTGTAATTCTGAAGGGCAAATTCCCGAGCCAGGGTTTGACAGGGCCCTTCCTATGGAGGGCGCCTTGAGGTCACTGGGATGTGCTCGGAGAGGGGGTGGGCTGGAAACCAGGGACAGTGGCTTCTCTGATTCTTTAGGGGCAGCCTCGGGGTTACATGTGCACCCTTTCTAGCTCCCCTTGACTCCCCTCAGCCTCCACTATGGAGCTAATTCCTCCCTGTCTGTGCAGCAGTAGGCATGCTTCAGAGGACACCTTCAAAGACCAGATTGCTCCCGCCCCCTGCTCAGCGAGTGCACAAACCCTGAGTGCAGCGCCTCCTGCGTGAAAGATCTCAGAAGCACTTGTTGTTCTCTGGGTTGTTATCCCCAACCACTGGCAGAGCGTCTGGGGCCGGAGAATCCGGCAGGTGGGTTTTATTCTTCCCCAGTTTGCCATACTAGGCTTTCTGGCAGTAGTCATGGCACAGCTAAGCATACAACTAGCCAGAACTCGAACGTGCACACAGAACTCCATCCTTCCTGTTTTCACATCCTCATCTTTGGGGCCACATCCTCTTCTTTTCTTTTTAATATAAGCAAATATCAATGAAGCACCTGCTGTCATTCGCTTGCCACCCCAGCGAGGGAAGGAGGGGCAGGCCCTGGGTCTCCCCCATCCTCTAGAGTAGGATGCGCCTCTGGTGGAATCGCCTCAGTGCACAGGAAGCAGAGTTTCTGGATAGGAGAGAAATGTCAAGTGATCTGTGCCACCCCCCCCCCCCAACAAACACCAAGTTATCTAACACATACACCGCCCCACTTATCCCTCACCTCCCCCAGGGACCCTGCATGGAGTTTCTCCCATGTGACCCCACCCAGCCTTTCCTCTTAAACTCAGCCTGACAAACATCTGTTGAGGACATGCTGCGTGCAAAGGCTTATGGGAGGTTTTGGGAATACAAAAAGAATAAGCTGTGTCCCTCCCCTAAGGGGCTGTCTGGAGGGGAGTCACAACCAGAAACGTGAGTGCAATGAATGGGAGCCTGGCAGAGGCTTCCCAGGAAGAGATGGAAATTGAGGGCAGTTTCCTAGCGCTGAGAGTGTGTGAGCGTTTCTGATGTGGGCAGAGAAGTGTGCTGCGGAGTGCTTTGGGCACATCGGGTGGTAGATGGTCAGCTGGCACATCGAACTGACTGATGGGAAAGGTGTTCAGACCTTGGTGGGAGGCGGCACTGAAACTCGTATACAAGGAAACCCTTGAGTGCTTAGCACCTCTTCCAGAAGGCTTTGTCCAATGAGAATTTGAAGCAAGGGGAAAATAGCAGTTTTTCCATTTAATTCTGTCACTATTATCTTACCCCAGAGAAATTTGAGAATTTTGAAGAATTAACTCAGAGATCAGTTTTAAATAAATATACTCCAAGGAGAATACTGCCAGCCATCTTATAACAAAATTATTCCTTTATTAAACAACTCTGATACTTGAATAATCTTGAGATGTTTGGTCCAAAGTCAGTAGAGCTTTTGAATTTTACTGAGACTTTTTTTTTTTTTTATGAACTGTCCTTATTAGCAAAGAATTATTCCCACTGCATGTCCTTCACCTCCTAGCAGGCACGAACACACCTTGGGACACCAGCAGACACAATTCTCTTTGTAAAGTTATTGTTTGATTACCATTTTGCCACAACCTGGATCAACTTCTCAAACACAATAAGCATCATGGTGTAGCACAGAAGAGATTCTTAACCCCAGGCGTGGGCACGAATTGGGCCAAGGCTGAAGTTCACAGAAGTGATGTTTATTGTAACATTAGTTTTTAAGCCTGAATCATATCTCATTCTTCAAGAGTTCTGCTACATTTTAATGATTTTTCTGAAGACAAAATGAAATAATGAGTTAAGTGCTTAAAAAACGCTCTAAGTAAACTCCCGATGACATTGCTTACATTCATTATTGTCAATAGCAATAGTTCTGAGAAGCAAAGTCATTCACAGTCCCATGGGTGGATGGAAAGGATCTACTGTGACAAATGAGCTCAGTGGCTATTATATTGGTTTTATTTAATTACCAAAATGTTCAGTAATGTTTTGTGTTTATGTTCTGGTCCCATAATTTTGCTTTAAGGAATATGAAAGCAAGGATTTTGGTAGATGTCTCTCTTTATGTCACACACACAATGTAGCACCTGCATGTAATAGGTGGTCCATAAATACCCTGTGTAGACTGACTTCATGCTAGAAGGGCTCTGTACATGAGTATGAATGTGTTGATCACCATGGGACTTGGCAAGGGGTTACTCACTCCTCAGTTCTTTTGTTTCTCATCTTAGGAAAAGAAACAGAGTAAAGACTCACAAGTGGGTACTGGGCCCTAAAGACTGCAAACAATGCTGCCTAACTGGTTGACTTACATGCCTTGGCTTATCATTGTGTCTGTTCCTCACAGTACACTGGCCCAGCAAACCCATGACCTTCCCTGACCTCCAGGCTCAGGGCCTGCATGCTACACCAATTCCCCAGGTTATCTGTGGCACTAAATACAAATGATCTCCACAGGTCAGCAGAAGCACTAGGGAGGGGCCTCCTTAGGCATCACCTCCAACAGGTTGGGGCAAACTAGGTTGGCTCCATCCTTCTTTTCAAATAATAAGCCATTCAGTCTGGAGAGAGCAATGAGTCAGCAAGCCCAGGGCCTTTCCTGAGGTTGACAGATGCCAGGTGAACTGCCCATGTCAAACAACCAATTAGTATGAACACCACAAGTTATTTGAGCAAATCCAGGCACCTCTCCATGCATCCTTGGTGGGCATACATGCCTGTATGGAAAATGCAGCTGTTTCATCTTTGGTGGCATTGTTCCACTCCAAGGAGCTAGCTTTATTTCTCCTCAACTTGACTCCTTTTGATTTCCCAGCTGACAAGTGATGAGAAGTTAGTGAAGTCAACTGCTAAAGGAAATGAATCCAAGCACAGTAAGACATTTTGCTGCTTTTTCAAAACACATCAGTCTACTGGCCTTAGAAGAAATGCAGAATTTTGCTAGCAAGTAAATATAGTAATTATTTCAATTAGTAAGTGTATTAGATTTAGATGGTGATGAGGAGTAAAGATGCTGAACCCAGTCCAGTGATACATTGTCTATACTTCTCTTTCTTGTTCCACTAGGGTAATTATCTACACAGAGCGGGAAGCTGTGGGACAATAGAACCTTCTCCTGAAAGTGGATGGAGTTGCGAGTGGACCATCTGAGCAGGAGGAAGCATAACGTTGAAGACTGTGTAGACAGGAGATACTAATCCGCCCCGGATCCAACATAGTCCTGGCCCACAGTGACCTTTGTTGAAGATGAGAAATGAGAAAGTTATGTTTGTGTGTGTGTTAGCAAAACAATAGCCTAAAGATATTGTGAACTACGTTATTGCAACAAAATAAAAAACAAGCCTTTTTAGTAGTTTTATTCAGTGTCTTGTTAGATCAACCTTTTGATTTTACATGGAATGCATTTCTGAGCTAGTAGAAAGGAAAAGAGTGGGTGGGAAAGGGAAAGCAAGGGTTTCTGGTACTGGAGAGACTGGCTAAACTGGGCTAATTTGGCAGAAGAAGGAAGTCTTTGAGTCTTTGTATGCTTAGCACTTTGGAAGTTCTGCTTTGATTAGTGTCCTCTGTGTTATCTCGAAGTCTATCACAAAAGCAAAAACTGGCAGTACTTTGAGGAGCAATGGACAATCCAAGATCAGAGGGGAAAATTTGGCATCTTCCTTAGTAACTGATAGGTCAAATGTAGTGAATTTATACATTTTAAACAATATGATTAACCAGTTTGACTTAAAAGACATATATAGGGCACTACACTCAACCATCAGAGAATATGTTTTTTTGAAAAATTGAAGAATTTATGAAAGCTAATCGTGATTCAACATATAGGGCAAATATCACATCTCAAACTAAGTTTCAAAGAACCAGTATCCTAAGACTATATCACAATGAAGTTTGAAACTAGTGAAAATTATACTTTAAAAATCCATTAAAGATTGAAAACACATTACTTAAAAATCCATAAAGACAGAAAGCAGACCTGTGGCTGCTGAGGGCTCAGAAGGAGAGAGAATGAGAGAGCTGCCTGGTGGCTGCAGGGTGTTTTGTGTGTGGTGATACAATGTGTGGAAGCTAGAAGATGTTACACTACCTGCCAACCACTCAGTGGCACTGAATGGTACACTTTATGGTGGGTGAGTTTCTTCTCAGTTAAACAGATGTGTCATAGCCCTGTGTTTAAATCCCAGTGTGTGGAGAAATGGGTGCATGTAGTTTAAGAAACTTGTTCAGACTTACACTCACAATATGTGTACTTTCCTATATCATATGTATATGTGTTTATGGTTTCTATATTATATTTCAAAAGCTTAAAAAAGAACATTACTTAATAACTCATGAGCCAGGCATGGTGGCACATGTTTGAAGTCCCAGCCCTCAGGAAGCTGAAGCAGGAGGATTAAAGTGAGTAGTAAGCCAGCCTGGGTTATGTAGTGAGTTTAAGACCAGCCTGAACTACACAATGAGAGCCCATCTCAAAATAAAAAAAGCAAAAAACAAACACCAAAACAATAACTCATGGGCCCAACATCTATACTGTAATATAAAATATTAAACACTAATAAAAACATTACAGGCACGTTGAAAATTGTGTTATGTGGTGCATTCATTCCCACCAAGCATCTGAGACAAGGAAAGCGGCAGTGACAGGGTGGTAACTGGTTCTCCAAAGTCTATGAGAGAAATGGTAGTTTGAAGTATTTATTCACACACAAAAAGATAATGCTTAAAATTAGTAAGCTAAGCATCAAGTGTAAAAAGGTAGAAAGAAAACAACAAAAGAGTCCCAAAGATAGTGAAAAGGAGACAATAACTTTAACTTAGACTTTAACAAACACAACAAGGACTGTAAAGCCAAAAATGAACTCTTTGAAAACATTGACCCTTGGAAAAACTAATTAAAGAAATTAAAATTTATACATATTTTAAAATTTGTGTGTGTATATGTGTGTGTGGAGGGGGTGAAGAACTGCAAAAATAATATTAGAAATTTAAAAGGAGAATGCAAAAATTTTAAAAAGATAATAGAAAACCGAAACCTTAAAAAATTTAAATGTGCATTAAAACAAATTCTAGAAACATATAACAAGAAAACTGACCAAAAATAAACAAAATATGTGAGTAATCACCACAAAAGTCTTCCCACCAAAGAAATTCAAAACCTTGAGAGTTTGTGAATTTTATAAAATATTTCAGTGATAACCTCAGTTATAACCAGTGTGCTTGTAAGCATAATTCTTGAGGTGTCAAGAAACTTATTACAGTTTTGTCTCACTGCTCCTTTACATTTTCCCATGCTACCTGAGGAAAACCTTGACTTTTATGAGTAATAGAAACACATACATTTACACTTAGAAGCTCATCTAGGCTCAAATCAGTAACTTAAATATCCAATGTGGTATAAGAATTTAAAGTTTAAAGTACACTCTATACTCTTTCTGCCCTCAGGCTGTGACTAACCGCGCTATTCTTGGGGAAGGAAAAGAGTCAGTCTTTTCACTCTCCTACCTTCTCATCAACTCTTCTCCTGTATTAGTCAGGGTCCAATCAGGAGAAAGAAGACACACCAGTTATTTGAGAAAGAATTTGACATAAATAGTTGACTAAGTGTAAAGCTACTGACCAATTAACTGAAGAGATAAGAAGAGAACTCTAAAGCATCATCCCCAGTAATTTTAAGAAGCAGCTGCCTTTTCCAGGTCTTTAGGAGTCCAAGGAAGAGATTAGAGTACTTAGCACCTGAAAGATTCCACAAGGGACCCTGCCAAGGTGAAACCCTGACACTTGAGCAGGAGAGGATCCTTAGCTGGTGTCAAGGTGTCTGAAGAGGTCAGAAGCCCTGAGAACTGAAGAGGAAGTGCTGGACAACATGTAGGTATATCTCAGGATTAAAAAGGGTAGATGTGATAAGTCTGCTCCTGAAGTCTTGTAGAAACTGGTGCTATGGCTGGATCTACCACTGATGTGAAGATGCAGTGCTGAGAACTCACAAGAATTACAAGCAGACAGAAAAGCCCACAGGCAGCAAACCCAAAGGACCACACCCCTCTGCTTCTCCAGCCTCCTGTCTCTCTCTAGCAATCTGACTGGTAGAGGCCAGCTAATAGAACGGAAATGTGATTTGCGGGATTTTGGTCTCAACATCACAGAGCACAGAAATAAAGAGTGGGCTCGGGGTGAAAGACAATCACTTAATAATTAACACATCCCCATTCACTTACTCATTGCTAATTCTGATTCTCTCCAAGTATGGGAGATGGATCAGCCAGATTTTTGAAGCTGACTCTCATGGGCTGCTTTCATGCAAACTTTAGAGAGCCTATTTACTTGCCCACCACTGCTGATTTCCTTTGACCTGAAAGAATGCACTGTATTTTGGCAGTTGGTCTATTTACTACCCCTTAGTACCAAAGAAAGCCGTATTTCCCTCCAACTCTCTACAAAGAAACCTATTTTACTGCTTTAATTGATTCAGCTCTATTTGGGTTAATCTAAGATGTCCCAGTGCCAGGTGTGTGTGTGTGTGTGTAAGTGTGCACACGCGCATGCATGTGCATGTATACCTGGCTATATGTAAGCCAAGGAAACACTCAGACATTCTTTGTCCAGGCCAGTTTGGGGAAATGCAAGCTCATTCAAGCCCAACTGCACCTTTTTTTTAATATATCATCAATCCAGCCAATCAAGCCTTCTCTTTTCTCTATGTTCCATGGATGAGAGCCACATACACATTCACTGGCCCACCTTACAACAAAGGAAACATACAGAGCTCTCCAAGGGGAAGTACAGATTCCTTCTCAATTGGCTCTGCCCAAGTCAGGAATATTTTCCAAAGAAATCCTCTTAAGAAATTTTCATTAAACTTCATTCTCTTTAGTCATTTACATGCTTGACAGGGGGTTGAGGAAGTTAGTTTAGGATATTTTTCTTGAAAAGGATCTTTGGGTCTATCAGTTTGCTTTAGAAGAATATATATTTCAAACTTTGATACTTCAATTGAAACTTAACACCTTTTTACACCAATCTTAAATTCTGCCATTCACCATGAAATTAGTATAACATTCATTTGTAAATCAGATAAAAAATACTAGAAGGGTAAATTACAGGTCAACCTTATTTATAATCAATGTTGTAAAAATTCTTAGCAAATTACTTTCAATCAAATACAGCAGTGTATGAAAAAGATAATTTATCACACACAGTTGGATTTGTCCTAGTGATATAAGGTGTATGATATATGGACCTCCAGATAATATAGGGAAGGTATTGTGACTCCTGACCTGCTGGATGTCTGGCATTCCGAGTTTCTATTCTCTAAAAATCAAAGCGTCCTTCTAAGAACAAGAGAGATTAAGAGTTGGATGGATTTATTGAGGGAAAGGTAGTTTATGTGTAAGGGAGAAAAGAAGGAGTCCAGAGAGTGAGTTTTCTGCTGATCTTACTTCTCAGGGGTGTTTTATCGAGCAAAGCCATGATGTAAGGTAGGTTTAAGGTGGGACAAAACTATTGTCAACTAAGAAGATGAAAGTATAGTTGTTTAGGTTAAGTTGATCTGATGGGAAATCACAAGGTAGGTATGAGGTGGGATGAAACTATGATAACAAATAAGACTATAACAAGTATAGATGCTTTGATAATATTGATTAAATGGGGATCAAATGGGGAAGCTAGTCATGTAGCAGTACATAAAACAAGGATTTTCTGGGAAGGGATGGGGTACAGAGTTTTTGGTTCAACTAAAATATATCCTAACGATGGTCTAGATGCCTCATGAGAACCAAATCATTGTGCATTTAGCATTTTAAAGATATCTGTCTGTCTGTCTGTCTGTCTGTCTACCTTTCTTATCTTTGGCCAAGGAAAATTCTTAAGTTACTAATACACAGCAATAGGCTTTGCATTTATAGAATCCATCTTTGGCTCTTATCTCAATCAGCTAATAAGCTGGATGGAAATATGATACCGGCTTTAAAGACATGTTTATTTTTATCTCGTTAACTCACTGTTAACCCTGTGAACAAAGGTATTTGGGCTCTAGAGATATTGTCTACTTATTTATATACCAAATAAAATAGAACATACACCTGAAAACTGACAGCAACGCAATCATATATGGAACATGTATGCTGTCACACCTTAAGGCCTTTGAGTATCTATTAGTTTACACTGTAGACTTATTACCAGTAAAAGCCAGAAAGGTGATAGAGGAGCTTTAAGATTTTTGTCTTTTACTCTCTAATTCACCTTTGGAAAAAAAATCAACCTTTAAAAGTCCTCTATCTTAAACTGGCCCAAAGTTCATAAAATATACATTTGGGGCTAGATATCGAGTGACTCACAGTCAGATAAGATTTACTACATGCCTTAAGATCTCCCTTGTGCAATTCTGGAAAGAAAGAACGATAAGAAGAAAGACAAAGCATGGAACTCTGTTCGGTCAGGTTTCCTGAGTTACTTACCCCAATCCAAAGTCATGCTGCACGTGCAGCCCACCTCCTTTCCCAACGTCAGAACTGTCCCAAAGAGTAGTTCTGCTCTGTCACCCCAGAAACACCCATGATTAGTACCTCTGCCCTCTTATCCCAACATCAGAGCAGCCAAAAGGAGCCGCTCTGCTCTGTTTTGTTCTGATTTGTTTTCTCACGTCCAGAACAAGTGTCCTTGTTCCTAGAACATGGCTATTCCAACAACAGACCAGGAAAGCAGCAAAGGAAGTTGTACGTAACAGCTGGGCTTTACTCAAAACTTTATCTTAAAGTTCTTTACATGTAGAGACCTGTAAAACACACAGAAGGAACTCATCGAGGATTTGTGAAGTCCGGAGATTTCACTTAACAGCTGCTAGGGAAACAGAGGCTACGGGCTTTCCTACCCCCTGCCACCTCTTGCTCCTTTTCTCCCCCTGGTAACTTAATATCAGAAAATTATTAAAGGGTTTGGGTTTTCTAACAGATGAAATCTTGAGTGGGAGACAGGGGATAAGAAAGACCTTAGGGCATTCTTAAGGAAGAGCCATGGTGTGTGTGTATGTGTGTGAGGCAATTTGGCTCCTTCTTCACTCAAGTCCATAGACTTCAGTGAGTCCCTTGGGTAGCATCAGCTATCACCTGATTGACCACTTAAATTAGCAAGGGTTAGTACATGTTCCCAGCCATATGGGGTGAGAGAGAAAGACAGAGAGAGGGGAGCAGAGAGAGGGAGCGAGGGAGGGTACAGGGAGGAGGGAGAGAGGGAGGGAGAGAGATCAAAAGAGCAGTAGGGGCTGGGGAGTTAACTCAAGCTGTACCTCGCCAACCTTGGATGCACAAAGGCCCAAGTTCCCTGGTACAAAAAAAAAAAAAAAGCAGTAACTAAATATCTTTAGGTCTTCATAGGTGTATATGCTTCTGGAGATTGCTTTTTCCAGTGTGACCGGGAGGCCAGTTCTCTCAACTGTGTCTTAGGATTGAGTTTCTCATGCCAGGTACATGAGAAACTTTGCTAGAGACACTGGTGTGGGCTTTTCTTTGTTTTATGCCTCCTTGGACAAGCAAGACTTTTCAGGGTACCATCTAACCCAGAGATAAGGCATGGTGCTGATACCTAGTGAGGCTTCTGTGTGTCTTAGAGACTCGCCTGCCTGATTCTTGTCAGAGATCGAATGGCTCTTGTCTGCAAGCTCTTATTTTCTATGGGCTTAAGAATCTCTAAAAGCTGAAAGAGAACTTTAAAAAGACCTTTTAGCTACGGAGGGCAAAAAAGACAAGAAAATAAACTATGCTTCAAAGGTAAAGGGGTTGGGGGAAAACTACACTTCAGAGAAAAACTATGTTTCAGAGGGCCCAGGGATTGGGGGGCGGGGAGAGGAGGAGCAACAAAAGAAAATTACTAAATAAATAGAAAGCCATTTGGCTGAGCTTGCCAAACCAAAGTTGGAACTTACCAAACCAAAGTTGAGATCCATGTCTCTTTTTAGGTCCCTTTGTGGTCGCCAAGATAAATGTCACCGACTTGGTTCTAAGGGTCCCTATGACTAAAATGAGGAACTTAGCCCACACTTTTAAAATAATTTTTCAGGTTTGCTGAATGCTGTTGGGGAAAAATAATTTTCAGGATGCTTCAGTAAAAGAGACTTGAGAAAAATTTATTAGTGTTAGGCACAGGATACACTCAGGGGCAGAATGCAGGCATGCAAGGAAATGAGGCATAACACGGTCAGGAGCAGAGGATCTTTGTTTTGGGTGGTGGAAATCAGTGAAATTTGGTGATCTGTAGTTTTGATCTTGTGTGTTGGGTAAGAAGGGATGGTTCATAATGAGATAAGGTCCATTTGCATAGGAAATTGTAAAAAAGAAAGAGGACCATTTGTCAGTTAAAACAAAATAGACAAATCCATTTTTAGGGTGCTGCTGTTATAGACAGCTAAGTTAGGTAGAAATATCATAGGCAGTCAGATAGGGCTAGTTCCTTGAGACAGAGAAAAGATAAAGGTAAAACACATTACAACTGCGGCTAGAGATACATCCATGGGAAAACAAGCCTCAACATAAAGACAAAATGACCAAGCTTGCACACTTCCCCAAAGGATCAATGGTAACACCTGGCCTAATGAAGTCTAGCTAGACACAGTCACTGCTGTGGGTGACCAAGACCTGCAGACCCATCATTCCCTAGAAAATGTTGCATGACTTGCTTCCCCATTGGATCACTGTTACCTAAGCCATGATGCTTGTAACATTATTGGCTAATTATAGCTGTAGCCCACACTGTAGTCACATGAGTTTTGTTTTATAAAACTTTCCTGTAAAGTGAGGTCCCTGGCCACCTAGTCAGGACCCCCCTTCCCTCTCAGGAACTATCCTCTCAATAAACATTTCCTGTTCTTAGCCTCCATTGTTCCTAGAATTCATATTGCAATTTTAGAGAACACAGAGTCAGCATATGAGGCACTTAACAGGTTGGGAAATATAATATTTCATCTTTCATCTCCTCTTTCACCAGAGTTTATTATGTTTTGGGAGAAGAGAAAGAGAAAAGTAAAATAAAATAAACAGGGTTTGTGTCCTGAAACTGTAGATTTTCTTCAAAGTAGTCTTTAAAATCTCAATTTCCTTGTTTCCTTTCCACTTAGTTTTCATTTTTTCTATCCTATCTCAAAGAAAAAACAGGAAATGTAATATGTCAATATAGAAGAACATTTTTGTGGCTTTGGGTAGGAATTATTTTCTAAAAAAGATTAGAAAGTACTAACCAGGAAGAAAAAGACTGATAAGTTGGTGAAATTTGAATCATGAATTCCTTTTTATCAAAAGACATCATAAAGAGAGAAAGACAAGTCCTAAATTGAAAGTGAATATTTTTCATGCATACAGTTACCATAAATTAGTATGCAGAATTCATGAAAAACTAACAATCAGTAAGAAAAATAGAAAGTACCTAATCAAGTAGGGATAAAAGGAATTAACAAGCTTTTCACAGTAAAGGAGCCATGAATGGCCAGCCCATATACAAAGTATAGCTGAATTTCACTGGTAATCAAGAAAAAGCAAATAAATATAACTGTAGTGTTTAAAGGTGCGGGGGTCCTCTTCTGGAGGGGTTTCTAGGTTCTTTCTGTCATGAGCAAAGAATTGGTCAAGGCAAGCACAAACAGTAGCAAAGTTTTATTCAAGGTAGGCATAGAAACAGCCTCTGCAAACTGAGTTTGGGCCAAGTAAAAGTAGGAAAAGAAGCTCACCCCACAGCATGAGGAGCGCCACCAAGCGGAAGAGAACATAGTGGCAAAAATCATGATCTGACCTTTTTGTATCATCCACCCCTCAGGGTGATGTCCGATGTAGACCTTCCTATGAAAAACCTGGTTTTCCTATGGGAAATTTGCAAAAAAGTCTATGTGCAGGGCTTTAGGATCTGTTCTGTGCATGTGTTCAGGTAATTTATAATTAACAAGTCATACCTACTTCCCCTCTCTGCTTTGCCATGCCCCAATCTCCCATTTGAAAAATAGAAAAGGTATTTTTTTTTACCAAACTATATTTACTGTTTACAGTAGTAAAGGACAACAGATAATGTACAAATTGGTGAATAAACACAACAGTGGAAAAGGTATTTTTATACTCACCAGATTGTTTCAAAATTAAAGTTTGACAATTTTAAGTCTTGACAAGGCTGTAGTACAATGAAGTCTCCTAAACACTGCTCTAATCAAAGCAATTTGACATGACCTATAATGGTTGACACTGTACATCTCTTATGACTCAGGACTTGCACATGAGTACCAAGTACCTACAATGACTTGCACATGAGTACCAAGTGTCAAGCACAAGGACTCATTGTATTAACAATAAACACGGTTGGTCACCAGTAACTTGGAGAAGTCAATGGTGATGTATGCATAAAATAGTTGGAGCAATGAAAATGATTCAGCTATGTAATTGACTCTCAGATATAGAATGCTGAAAGAAAAACAATACATGAAATATGGCATTTTAATCAACTTGGAAGATAAAAAAGTAGAGCTTTCCTTAGTGACACATAAATGTGATAAAGCTATCAAAGCAGCAAAGAGATGATAGAACCAACCTTTAAAGTAATGTTTATTATTAAGAAAAAACCTTGGGGCTGTAATAGGTAGTCCCCTCGCCAAAGTCTCATGTAGTCATAGGTGGGGCTTTTTCAGAGATGGTGGATCTAGAATGTGTGATACTAGGATTGATCTACAGTGCAGTGCTAGAATGAAGGGTACTAGGATTAAGGGTTTGAGTGCTACCTGCCCTAAGTACCCCAGGCAAGATATAAAGGATAGAAAGAGCTATCTATGAGTGTACCTTTACTGCTTTGCTACTTTCCACCGACCACGGACTGTTTCTCCTCTGTGATGTCTGTCTGCCATACTGTCCTGCCTTGTAGTTGATTATGGACTGAAACCTCTATAAACTGTGAGCCGAATAAACTTTCCTCCTTTCTTCCTTTCTTCATCATCATCATCATCATCATCATCATCATCATCATCATCATCTTCTTCTTCTTCTTCTTCTTCTTCTTCTTCTTCTTCTTCTTCTTCTTCTTCTTCTTCTTCTTCTTCTTCTTCTTCTTCTTCTCTCCTTCTCCTTCTTCTCCTCCTTCTTCACCTTCTCCTTCTTCTTCTCTGTCTCTTTCTCTCTCTCTCTCTTGCTCTCCCTTGCCCTTGACACTGGGAATTGAACTCAAAGCCTTACACTTGCCAGACAGGGGCTGCACCACTGAGTTATATCACTGGCCCTTTTTCTTACTTTAACTTGTGGTGTTGTATATTTTGTCTTAGCAATGACAAAAGCAACTAAAACACATTGTAAGATAAAAAACAAGATGCCCAGATAATTTTGAATTTAAACCATGAATACATTTTTTAGTATAGATATGTCTTAGATATTGGATAGAACTTAATTTTATGAAACTATATTGACTGTCTACATGTAATTCCAAGTTAGTTGGGTGTCTCTTTCACTGTTTTTTTTTTTTTTTTTTTTTTTTTTTTTTTTTTTTTTTTTTTTTTTTTTTTTTTTTTTTTTTTTTTTTTTTTTTTTTTTTTTTTTTGAGACAGGGTCTCACTTTGTAGTTTGGGCTGGCCCTGAGCTCACTATGTAGCCCAGGCAAGCCTCGAACTCAGCAATCCTCCTGTCTCGGCCTCCCGAGTGCTGGGATTACAGGCATGAGCCACCACGCTCGGCACTGTGGTATGTGGTATTGATTGTTGGTGGGCATGAGTCTCCACACCCAGCCTTGTATGTGGTTTCCGGGGATCAAACTCAGGACCTTGCGCTTGTGAGGCAGGTGCCAGAACCACTGAGCTAATCCTCCGGCCCCTCACTGTTGTTTTTAACTAAGTCTGGCAATCCTACTCAGAATGTCTGTGATATTTGCCAAGTTCTATTCTATTCTTTAAGTAGGGTGGCAGATTCCTGGATGGTCATAGTATTATTTCACTTAAAAATAAAAATTTAAAGCAAATTTCATTGTTCATAAATTCATTTAGTGGATTCAAAACTTGGACTGAAAGAAAATAAGAGGTAAGTGTACATTGGGCTAGGAGTTAGGAAGAAGCCCTTTTTGGCCTCCTGGGACAGGTCAAATTGCTTGCAGCTTTCCTTTTATCTCTGTGTCCTGATGGTGATCACCTCAACTCATTCCATAACAAAACAGCTATCACAGGAATCTGCTAGATCAGCTTTCCTACCATCTACCTTTCATAATGTCTGGAAGTGTGGTACCTTATGAAACTGGGGATCCACTTTAAGTTCATATTTCAAGCCATAAAAGATTATTTCTTTAGCCATCAAAGCTTCCTCCTATCCCCCAGCTCACCTCTCTCAGAGAAAACATCACAGAAGAGAACCCAAAGAGTATCCAGATGAAAGAGGCTGTTACAGTAGTGCAAAACCACTCATCCTGTCCACAGGAAAGAGTGTGCCAGAGGGAACAAAGCTTTCCAAAACAATTAAGTGATGAAGTCTCCATACAGAAACATATTTCTTAAAGCAAGTGCAAGAAAAGGGTGAAGACAGCCCAGAATAAAAGAGCAGGGTGTTCCAGCACAGCACAAATTACAGGGTCCAGGAAAGCAGGCCGCTTTGTACATACAGGAGAGGTTCTGACCCAATCTGTCATTACGCGAGCCCCAGGAGGGAGATCAGGTCCATTTGGCTGACTGTATTTTCAGTGTTTACCCCAAGGTCTGCGGAAGAGTTGTCCTTAATACATGTTTATGGGTGGAATGAATAATGAATGAAAGAAGTAGCAGAGGGAGTATTTAAGGTTATTATCAGATCCTTCTAAAGGTGAAATTAGAAGGTCACATCAGAATCTTTCTGCTGATGATCTTACAGATTTCACTGTACATAAGAATGGAAACTGCTTTTTGCTTTTATTGCAAAGCTAGGTTGATGACGTACTGAAATGAAAGAGCTCCTGAGAGAAATCTACATATCCATACTAGTGAGGAGATGTGATCACAATGGACAGAATCAAAGATGCTCCCTCATCTCCAAAAGACCTCACCTTAGCTAGGCTGCTTCTTCCTAGATTTTTGCTTTAGCAGATGGCGGTGCTGTGTGATACACTTTTAGTTCCTTCTGGAGGACCTTTGGGAGATGATGGCACAACTTCTGGTGCTTTTCTTTTGTACAAGAAATATTGATATGGTGATCTTGTCCATCATTCATTCAGTAAACATTTATAAAGCCTGTACCAGGTATGGACTAGAGATTTTGAGGTATAAACACTCACTAAATAGCAGGGCAATGTTAAGGCCATAACTTAAATTATATGAGCAAGTACTGTTATTATCGTTTCTGAGGATGCAGAAGCTCAGAGGGGAATAAGACATGATCAATGGCTTCAAGAGGGGAGACTGATATTTTTCAAAAACAGTGACGATTTCCCCATGGGAACATAATGCACACGTCACCCAAGGAGATTTCCCTAATCACCCAAGTTGTTCCTTGCTTTTAACAGCATTATTATGCAATTAATAGCTTGAAACAACACAGATTTATTTTCTTACAATTCCAGTGGGTCAAGAGCCCAGGTATTATCTGGGTCTTGGCTTCAGGTGTCATTTGCAAGTTGTGTCCACGTGTTGGCTGGGCTTGGGTTCTCATTCCTCGCCCTGGGTGGAGAAGCTCCCACCTTGGGGTGTGGGTCACTTCCTTGTGGACTTAGTGCCCCCTTTTCTTCCCTTCTCTCAGCTGTTGCCTAATCTCAAGTCTTTGCACGTGACATCTCTGTCCTAGAAAACATGCCAGCCTCCTTTATACCCTAAAGGAAAATGTCTTCTGGCAAGATGGGCATTATCATCATATGTAGCACAACCCAGAGGGCACATTCTTTCACCTTCACCATGTTACAGCAGTTGAAATAAAGTCACAAGTGTAGCCACAGTGGAGAGAGATTGGGCCTGACCCGTTGGCCAGCTGGGAAATAAATGGAGATTTCAGGACTGGCAGCCACACATAAGGGAACCCATGACAGAGCAGCAATGAATGGGAACTGAAGTCCTAAAAAAGAAGGATTACCACTTCAAGATAATTATTCTAACTTTTTTGCTGTGGGGACAAAGTTGTTTTTATCATATTAAGCAATGCTGGGCATGGTGGAACATGCCTGTAATCCCTGAAATCGGGTGCCTGAGGCAGGAGGATTGAGGTGAATTTGAGGACAGTTTGAGTTACACATAGTGAGGAGTGTTACTCTGACATAAAGAACGATGAGACTGAGTCATTTATATGCAAATGGACATACCTTATGGACATACTCATAAGTGAAATAAATGGGTCACAGATATGTAAATATCATATCTTTTCTCTGGTATGAGAAACTGAAGCTGTAAATGAATTCTAGAATGCATGGATATATATTGTGAAGTAGTAAATATTCAAAGGGAAATGGGGTTTAGGGGTAAGTAATGAGGGGAAAGAAAAATTGATGGTAAGAAAAAAGGAAACAAAGCTTGTACATATAGGGGTGGGGGGTCGTAGGGTGAGTAGGGGAAGGGGAAAAATAAGAATTAACTCATGTCAGTGCTAGGCGTGGTGGCTCATTCCTGTAATCCCAGTACTCTGGAGGCAGAGACAGGAGGACTGCTGAGTTTGAGGCTTGCCTGGGCTACATAGTGAGCTCAGGGCCAGCCTGAACTACAACGCGAGACCCTGTTTCAAAAAAAAAAAAAAAGAATTAACTCATGTCATATATAATGTACCAATAAATAAATTAAGTTAAAAAAAACCAAACAAACCAAAAAACAGCCTAAGCAGCACAGTCAAACCCTATCTTCAGAAACTAAAATAAGTAAGTAAATAAATAAATAAAAATTCAAATTAAAAGAAACAGAAAATCAAACACTTGTCTGACATTCACTGTGCTGTCTTGGAATGGAATGCCAGGGATGAGAGGAGCCAGGCTTTGATGGGACGTATCCTCCCTGCTCAGTCACTGGTGGCGCTGGACCCGGCGTCCCTCCGTGTGGCAGCGGGCAGTAGACACTGGGACTCAGAGCAAACGTACTCACCAGGGAAGTTCAAGGCCTTCGGCTGCTCCACCGTGGCACAGGTCACCCTCACACTCTGGACCCCGGTTCACTCCTGCTGACTGGCTGCTCTGGCCCTGTTCCTGGAGGATGGACAAATTGAGAAGTTTCTTCTAATGTCCCTTCTATTGAATCTGAACTTTTTGGTGCCCTTAAGTGGTGCTCAAGGGCAATAAAACCTAGCCAGAGGTTAATACTGCTTTTAAAAATTAATGCTCAACTTATTAAAGTTACAGATTTTCAAAAAACTAATTTTTTAAAAATTGAATTCTTTATTGGTACAATTTATATACATCTCATAATCATGTATAACATTGGGGAATTTGTACCAGTATATGACACAAGTTAATTCTCATTTTTACCCATATCCCCACCCCCCACCCCCTTTATACATACTCTTTTATTTTCTTTCCGCATCACATTTATTCCTTCCCCTCATCACATTCCCACACCAAATTTCCTATGGAAATTTCCCACTCTATAAAAGCTGTCATACTTTCTAGAGCTCATTTGCATCTACAGGTGTTCATGTCAAAGAGAAGATCTGGAATTTGCCTATCTGTGATCTATTGATTTCACTTATTAGTATATCCTCCAGGTATCTCCATTTGCACCTAAATGGATCAGTAGTGTCATTCTTTACCACAGAGTAATACTCCATTTTAGAAAAAAACCACATCTTCTTTATCCACTCTCCAGTTGATGGCATTTGAGTTGTTTCTATGATTGAGCTATCATGAACTGAGCTGCTATGAACAAGAGTGTACATCTGTCTTTCCAATGTGATTTTAAAAATTCTTTTAGGTATATTCCTAGCAGAGGGATAGCAGGGTTAAATGGAACCCCTAGTCCTAGTTTTCTGAGAAATCTCCACATGGATCTCCACAATGGTTGCACAAGTCTGCAATCCCACCAACAGCGGAGAAGGGTTCCTTTCTCCCCACAGCCATGCCAGCATTTATTTTTGGTTAATTTTGTGATAGCGGCCATTCTTTGTGGAGGGAGATGAAAAAAAACCTAATTTTTTGAAGGTTTTAAGTTCTGCAAAAAATCTTAGAGTTCCATGGATGTGGTCACAATTATGCTGATGTCTCTTGAATGACATGTGATCTTACTTCTAAGCTTAGAGACTTTACAGAGAAATGTCTTCTATTTACTTTTAAAAATTACTTCAGTGTTTTGACTAAACTACTATAATCTTCTTGAGTGCCCAAATCACACAAAATATTAATAAATCGAGCTCATAAAAAGGGTTAACCTTTGCTTCTTTAAATATTTCAGTGACTACTTAAAAATCTAAATCAATTATCATACATTGTACACATACAGTGGAATTTAAAATCTGTTAATTCTAATATTAGATCCTCTTATGGTTAAGAAAACACTGAATAGTAATTTTTTTTTTTTTTTTTTTTTGCTTTTTGGAGACAGGGTCTTGCTTTGTAGTTCAGGCTGGCCCTGAGCTCACTATGGTGCCCAGGCAAGCCACCGCGAACTCAGCAATCCTCCCGTCTCTGCCTCCCGAGTGCTGGGATTACAGGCGTGAGCCACCACGCCCAGCATTATATGTGTGTAACCGGGGATCGAACTCAGGTCCTTACGCTTGCGAGGCAGGCGCCGGAACCACTGAGCTAACCCTCCGGCCCACTGAATAGTAATTTGATAAACTCAATTTTCTAAAATCCAGAGGGTTGGGGATCAGGAATTACAGGGGGGAGGGATAAAGTCTTCTGCTGTGTGGTATGGGAAGGAAGACAAGAAGGGGACAAAGAATCCTAGTGGTGGTAGAGAGGTATGTTACATATTTAGGTGGGATAACAAAGAAAACTGGGTAGAAAAGTGGTAGTGAGCCATGAGATAAGAAAGAGTCTATGGCTAATGTAAATATAAGGGAAAAAGTTAAAGAGAGGCAGAGGAAGGGAAATAAAGAAGAAAAAAGAGAGGAAAGATATGCAGTAAGAAAAAGAAGTCAGGTGAAAAGATATAGATAAAAGTAGAATGAATAGAAAGGAAAAGGGAAAATTTCCTTAGCCTCTATAAAATATATTGAAAGAAATGGGTGAGAGGAAGGGAAACACACATATACACTCACGCACACTCCTAAGAAAAGGCCAGATAATGGAATAAGTGTGTGTGTGTGTGTGTGTGTGTGTGTGTAGGTGAATAGAAAGAGGAAAACAGAGAGGGAGAGGGATAGAGAGAGAAGATGAGAAAAGAGAAGAGAGGAGGGGAGGGGAGAAAAACTAAAAGGAAAGTTTTCTGCTATTTTGGACATATGGCTCTTTTCCACAGCCTGGGGACAAGGAGAGGAGCCCAAGCAGAGACTCACCGCACACCGGAGTCCAAGGTGGCGGTCTGTCTTCTGGACGGTGCTGGACTCAGGCGTCTGCGTGCACTGGGGCGGGGCGCCAACCTGACTTTCCAGTCCTGCGCCCCTGAGGCTGAACCTGGCCTCTGACCGCTGGAGGCCGGCTTGTGTTCACGAGCTCCGGTCCTCCGGCAGGACTGCCTCTGACTGCCTCTGTCTCCCGTGGTGGTGCTTCCCTCTGGGACCCAGGTCTGAGTGCTGAGCCCTTCGCTGCCACTGTATTCCCACCAGCTCTTGTGCTGCAGTTGTGGCGGTAGGGTCCGGACCAACGTCATTTGTCGTGTGTTTACTGTGGAAGGCCACTGTGGGAGCAGTTTACGTGTTTTCCCTGCAGGGTCCAACTGCCGCCGATTCTCAAAGTCCCCACATAGTTCTTTCTTCCTTGTGGAGTGTTCTACAGTTGTTTTTGAAGTGTTCTTTGCATTGGACTCTTCAAAGCAAAATTCAGATATGGTCACCATGCTGTGTTCAGTTAATGCAGCTCTTAGGGTCTCTCTCTCTCTCTCTCTCTCTCTCTCTCTCTCTCTCTCTCTTTTTAATGACACATTCTCCTCCTCTCTGTGTTTCCGAGTCTCTCCAACATGCTCTTCCTCTAGTCAGCCATGTTGGATCTTCCAGATCTTTCCTTCTCAGTGGACCTTTTCCTCAGCTTCTATGACATGCTCTAATCAGCCATGTTGAATACCCTATTCCAGATTTTGCCTTGTTCAAGATCAGGTCTGTTGTTTGGCTGACATTCCTGCTGTCCCATAAAGAAGGAAAACAACACAGAGCTTCTTTTGAATGGCTTTTGTTCCTCCCCATTCCTGATTTCTACCTCAACTAGAGTAGGCTGAGCTGACAACACTAATAGTTGGTAACACCACGGCAACCACCTTACTGTAAGCATAATCAACAGTCTACCTTGGACCTCTTTCTGAAGGAAGCAGGCAAGATTAAGATTCATTTTGTCAGCATGTTCTAGTTTTTCCTGTGACTTTTAGCTATCTTTAGATTTTTTTCCCCCTGCATTCAGACAGACAGCTATAAAACTGATCGGCTTGAAAGCCAAATAAAGTAAAACACAGTAGCCTCCTTTATCATTTTATACTAGCTATTTATTACGAGCAGTGCTGTGTTGGGATATCGACCCTGAGATTAAAGCTGGAGAAATATAGATTCTGAGATTCTGCGGGCACATAAAGCTCCCAAGCTATGGTGACAGATGATAATGAGTTTATACTCAGAGGCCTTCTTCTGTCTCAGTGGAGCCCAATAGCTATCATTTTTTAAAAAATAATGAATTGTGCAAACAATGCACAGAACATCCACTTAGACATTTTGAAATGCAGCTTCCACGGGTCCCAAACACAGTGTCAGTTGCCCAGCTATATGGCTACTGAGAATAAACACTCTCTCGATTCATTTATTTCTTCATTGGATTATTTATTCCTTTATTCACTTCAACCCATCTGGCCATAGGAAGAAATACTCTTCTCCCTGAGCATTCCGCTCATTCCATTCTTTCTTGCCTCCCTGATTTTTTTCCCCTCCAGTTAAGAAGGCTTCTTGTTTCTCCAGAATCAAAACCCCACCTCTCTTTCAACACATAACTCAATTCTGACTTTTGTCACAAGCCTTCATTTGAATCACTTTGCTGGTTATTAGCTGTGGTGCCCAACACTTCTCACAGTGTCAGTTTATTCACTCCAAAGTAGACCTTGAAATTCTTAACTCTCAGGGTAATTTGGGATTAAGCATGTGAAGTGCTTAGCATAATTCCTGGCCCACAGTAGGGATTTGATTAGTATTAGTCCCCCCACTCCTTTGGCTCCTATTCCTTAAGTTATGATAGCAGTTAGATGTATAGCACATCTTTAGGCAGTTAAACTTCACTGAATTTTTACAGTTTGATTTCTGGGACCACAAGCTTTTCAATGCACCTCTCCTTTACTATCTCGTTTTTATCCCATGATTCTTAACACTGGTGATACATGACAGCTCGGATGCACCTAGCCAGAGATTTGGCTTTAATTGGGGAATCCAGACACTACCTTAGAAAACAACTCAACTCCCTCCTATGTCAAGAAAAACTACTAGAACTATTCTTTTAAAACAAAGAAAATTCCAGAAGACAGGAATCCTCCTCCCTTTCCTTCTTTTCTACCCTTGTATGTTGGCTTGTCTATTGGCAGTCAATTCTGATGCTGATCTTTTGTGTGCCTCCACAGTACTTCCAGAAAACAATCCAGTAAATATTAACTCCTGTTAGAGTCTATGAACACAAGACAATTATGAGGGAGGAAGAGGGTTGGACGGAAACAGCCGCCGTATTCTTCCTCTAGCAGTGAAGTTGACTTCAGACTTCCACAAATCTCTTGCTTCTGGAGGTAGATTCTGGAAGTTCCTGGACTGTGTAGCAATGATTTCCTAAAATTTGGCTGCAAACTGAGAGCTTATAATGGGACTCCCATTTCCTGCCTCTAGCTTTTCCATCTCTTTTATAGACACATAATTGGCCGTTTTAAATACCTTTGTGCTTCAGATACCCAAAGTGACTTCTGTTTTTCTGACTAAAGACTGACTGATATGTCCTAGCTCCTCAATTTGTATAAAACCAGGCAAAACAAAGCAAACAACTGACTTAGGTTATTAGCACCATATCCTGAACCCATGAATTGCAAAGTGTTTTTAGGCTCCTCCCCCAGAAGTAGCCCATTTATGATTTCCCTGCCCTTACCCAGATCTCTCAGCAATACACTTCATTAATGTACAATACACAGAATTTTATATCTATGAGAATTCAACTCTGGGAGGTTGAAAGTGCTGATATAAAAAAAAATCGTAAAGTTCTGCTTCATAAAAGTGTAACCTTTTAAAAAGCTGTCCCAAACTCTGAAAACTGGTATTTTTGAGGCCAAATGAAAAATACGCTGACAGTATAGCCAGTGTGACAGTTTGAGCATGGTAGTCATAGGCCAATGTCCATCTTCACTGATTTCAGTCATACCTTTTACTTTCAGTTCTCTTGATCTGTGTATCTGTTGTATTTATGGTTTTATGAATTTTTAAGGGTGGGGCTATTTTAGGTGGTTGGTGGGTTTCTTCACTTCTAGGAAATGTTCAAAAGACATTAGTCAAATTAAATATAAAATAAATAAATGGTTTATTTGCCTTAATGGAATGAACATCAGCTCACATGCTTCAAGTTAGGTTCACTTTTAGGAAACATAAGCAAATTAGCAAGCATCTCGGGTTCTCCATGGGGGTGACTGGTGTGGCCGTTTTATTTTAGAAATCTTTTCTCTCCTGTATTCATGATGGATTTGTGATTACATATTTCCTATCTAAAACCAATTTTAAGGTTATCACCCCAGGTGATTCTTATGTACCCTACAACTTGAGAACTGCTCCAACAAATCAAAACAAATTTCCTTTGCTCTTTTTCTTTGAAATCTCTATGCAAGGAGTGAAATTTAATGAAACAAAAGACTTAAGGTTCTTTCTCAGATTAACTCTGGGAGATGATGCATCAAATTGGAATTTTGGAGTTCAAAGTTCTTTACAGATCATTTAATTTAAACCTCTCATTGATATCAGCAGTTTTATCTAGAGTTCCATAGGCAGTTGGCAACAGAACAGAAAGCAGAACACAGACAGTCTTAATGTCTATCCAGGCATAGTTATCATAAGCATTTGTGCAAATATGAACTACCTGAGTCCACACGTGCCCATCATGCTGTGGGCAGACATATGCAATGCCACAGTTTTCGGGCCAGACAGCAGTAAAGTTCTAACAATATGAATATACTAGGTTATTTTATGAATGAAGAAGCAACAACGTCTTGAGAAAAGGACACCACTTTCTAATATGTACAAAGACATAACACGGACTTCTGGCAGGCAGCTCCTTCCCCTTTTAATGTAATACGCTTTACTAACATACAATACACAAGCTCTAAACTCAGTAACAAATACAGTAGAGATGCATTTATGGAAACTTCAGCTATGCTGAAGAAATTGAAATTGCTGATCTACAAAGATATTATAAATTTTTGCAGCATAAAATCACAACCCCTTAAAAAGCTGCCCAGAGCTGCAAATTCCAAAACTGGCTGTCCTGGTGTGTTGTAAACCTTGTTCATGGACTGCCATGCAGTGTGCTGCATCAAATAGCAAGGTGTGCCCCACACTTTTATTGATGTGCATGCAACTTCTACATGGGAGTCGATAACCACTGTACTATTGTTTGCACTATAAACCTTTAGCTCAGAAGTGATAAATGATACAACACTCTGAACCCCTAACAACTGCGATCAATAGTCTTCCATCTGTTCATTTAGGAGAGAGCACACTCAGAAAAGCACTGGAGAAAATAGTATAAAAATAAAATATAGCAGTGGGGCCCAAGCCTGCAGAGGTAGCACCCTACATGATATTTATTCCTCTATGACAACTAGTCTTAAATTATGAATATTTTAAATTATGTAATGTATTCGGGACAGCATCCTTCACACAGAAAGCAGCTTCTCTTACTTAAAAAATGCTTCATGTCTTTAAGTGAGTCTAACCCCAACTCTATGCCTAAAAGGCAATAATAAGGTTGGAAAGAGCCATGGGGGGTTTCCAATTTAATACCACAGTTATGATCCACAAAGGGGATGTAATTCTATGGTAAGCTTCTGTTTTTGTGCATTATTAATTCTTTTTAGTACAGAGTAAGATACATCATAATGTAGGGTAATGCTGTGGTTAGTTTTAGCCCAGGCTCTGATAGATGTTGAGTTTATCACCTTCATGGATAGCTTCACAGGGTTTAACAGCATTATGCCAATTAACCAATTAAAAAAGCAGAGCCAAACAATCTTACCTTTCCTATCAAAATAATTAGAGTATTAATGAGCTAAGAAGCACCAAGATACTTTGTTGTTGTTGTTTGACACAGGGTCTCATTTTGTAGTTAGGCTGGCCCTGAGCTCACTATGTACCCCAGGCAAGCCCCCAACTCAGAAATTCCCCTGCCTCTGCCTCCGAAGTGCTAGGATTACAGGCGTGAGCCACCACGCCCAGCATTATGGTATGTGGTACTGATTGCTGGTGGGTGTGAATCACCACACCCAGTATTATTGTATGTGGTTACTGGGGATCGAAACAGGGACCTTGTGCTTGCTAGGCAGGCACAGGAACCACTGAGCTAAATCTCCAGGCACACACGAAATACTTTTAACCTCAGGAAAACTGATTACAAACACAAAGCATGGCACCCCCTGTAGCCTAGAGGGGGCAACATTCCCAGGTTCTGAGTCACACCTTCTGCTGCTGATGTTGTCCCCCCACTGGGTCCTTCATCCCAGGCCACCCTGGCATGGACTGAGCATGCCTCAGTTCCAGGGAATCCACGGCATTGAAAGTGATACATTTTAGTCTTTGTAAAAAAAAAAAACAGCATCAAAGGACTGATTATGATTATGAGGGAAATAAGAACTTTGTTGGAGGCTTATATTTAACTGAACCACATAAGGTTTGAGATTGTTTTTCTTTGGAATTGCACAAATGTAGGCTGAATGTTTCCAGAATCATACCTAAGCCCAGGGCTTCTGAAGACTATAACCTGGCCCCAGGTCTACTACTCAACTGCAAAAAAGAAATCCTCCATGAGACTTCAACAAGTTATTTCCTCCCAAATAAGTAGGACTAACTTTTCTCACCAATAGGGGTTGATCACAACAGTTTACACTGTGCTGTAAATTGAAAAATGTGAAATCTTGTTTGGTTAGGGAGTATCTGACAAGATCCTGATGAAATATTCGCTATCATTATTATAACTACCTCAGGCAAACCCGAGACTGTAGAGATTGTTTCTTTGCTTTTCCCTTCTACTTTGGGGGTCTGATTTTTGCCAAATGGTCTTGGTGAGTTCAGTGACCCATGGTACCCATCATTTCCAAGAATTCATGACTTCTCTATTCTTGTCTCAGTGCTGAGACATGTATGTGCATAAAAACAAAAACTCTATATTTCTATCCTGCATTCCCACACTTTGGGTCCCCTCCAGACGCCACTGCAAATATGACACTCTGCTGCAGGGTACTAAAAATGGTTCTTTCCTCAAAATAAAACCTTTAAAGATCCCTTAGAAGCTATTCAGGGACTGGAATTCAATTTCAGTTCTCCACCCCTTGGCCAGCTGTAGATTCAAAATGCTTACATAAAACATCAAGAGTATGTTCTTCTTGGGAAATTCGATTTTTCTTCTGCAAAGAAATGGTGCCATAGTTATCATAAACTATAGTTTTACTTAGAAAACACAAAAGGCAATAATGTGCCTCAACAAGAGAGAACACATCTGTCTTAGATTTTATTTATAGGTAGCTTTGATATAAGCTTCAGATAGACCACTTACACAGAGCTTATGACATCTCCACTTTGAAATCATAATACTCTGTTTTAGGCCATAATGTCTAAAAGCATGACTTCTCAAATTCTTTTATTATAAGTAGTTCTTGCACATAAATGTTACATCACAATAGCTAAAAAATGTAAACTTCTTTTGCAAACTACATAAATACTATATTATCCGCCTTGAAGTTATTTATATTTTAAATCAGAATATGTTATAAATGACTTATACAGAAAATTTTGGTCAATAGCTTATATGTACAAAATAATATTTTTCTGTTTTATTGATTTACCTTCATATTACCTACTTAGGTCTTTGAAGGAGAAAAACTCAAAATAGAAACTGGGTCAAAATATAGTTCATAAGTAAGATAAATCCCAAAACGTGTTATAACCTTGGACAAAATAAATGTGAAATTATCCCACATACTAAATCTAATAAGTCACAGCAATATGGACTAAACTACAAAGTACTCAAGTCACACTCATATTTAGTCCTACATGAAATTGACTCCATTTGCTTGTCAATGTATCTTTTTTCTGTGCTATAAAAACTATCCGACTTGAAGTGAACTTTCTACTTTGATTTATAGCACAACAGCTCACTCCTACAGTGACTGTCCCACGTCAGAAAGTCTAGGTGACCAGTGAATTTGTTTCATCAACACTATCCTAGGAATCTCTCAATACAAAGTTAAACTGTACAGGTAGCCGTGCACATACACATCCATGCATGGGTAGAGGATGATGCTGAGGCCTTTCCTTGCTTCAAATGATGCTCTGTTAGTTAAAAAAAAATCAAGTCTATTGACCTGTTATTCTTAAATTTCTATTAATACCTAATTACTGGCCTTGGTTTCTTTGAGGAAAAAAAATACCAGTGCTGAAGCATTTCTTAAAGTCTTAAATGCATGCAGAAAGAATTACATAGGTTTTCCAAGCAGCTACATTAGGTGGCTCAAGTAACATTATTTATTATTTACTGTGGCCTAAGCCCCTTAACAACATCTCTAGAAATACAAAGAGAATGGCTACAGATGCCGGCAGAGTCCAGAACACCCATGCAGCCGGCTGGCAGATCCTCTGAGCAGGTCATAAGACGAGCAGCAGGAATTGGTGCTGTCTCCTGAGTTTCTGTGCATGTTCACTAAAGGCACTGTGCCTTCTCTTTACTGCCCAGGCTTTTCAACTATATCATCAAAGAAAAAACATTGTTTTGAATCCAGCAGTGATTAATTTAGACCTCAAGTAACACTGTCACGGGTTTCACAGAAACGGGCAAGCCTTCTGAGCAGCGCGGGTGCCCAGGGAGGCCTGGGCGGGTGCAGAGGAGTCTGGAGCTTAGGAGCCGCTCCTGTTGCAGACTGTGCTTTGGCTAATACTATCCTCCAGGCACTGGCTGCCGGTGTTGCTCCTGCTGAGGACCGCGGAGGGGACGCGGGACGGGTGCCTCTCCGGGTTGCTCTCCTGCCAGAAGCAGCAGATCATCTTCTTCATGGTGCTGTACATGTCCTCGTCCTTGTACGAGTAGATGATGGGGTTGATGACGGAGTTGAGCAAGGCCAGCAGCAGGAACCAGCGTTTCACGTGCTGTACGTTACACTGTGTGCAGTTCAAGCCATCCAGGAGCAGGACCACCAGGCCGGGAGTCCAGCACACCACGAACGCGCCTGGAGGAGAGAAGAGGCGGCAACACACACTCAGACTTTAGGCTGCTCTTCGGGCTGCTCCCACGGACTGATTCTGTCAACTGCACAGTGAACTCCCAGGCTGCGTCTGAACATCTGACACGGAGGCTTTCCAGAGACAAACCTGTGGGAACCTCTTCGCCTACCCACCACGGGCTATTGGCTTCTTTATCTGGCGTTGTTATTATTAAGGGCTTGCATGTGCACAGCGTCATGCCTCTACCATCTCTGAAGGTCTCCGAGCCACAGTGGAAGACCGCTAGGACTATGATCTGTATCTGACTGATGGGGAAACTGAGGTTCCGTTTCAAGGGGACAGTGAGGCCTTGCTGACTCCAGGGCCCACACACTTAACCTTTTATCCTTTGTTCTCCAAATCAGACTTTCTTAAATGCTTTCTTGAAAATCTAGAAACGGTGAATTCACACCTCACATAAAAACCAACATGGGCTTTATTAGAGATGGGCAATCAGTACCTCCAGGGCATCCTCCTAGCGCAGGGGTGGCGGAGCCTGTGGCACACCTGCCACAGCAGCTATCACTGAAAGTTTTGTCATCACCGTCTTAGTGTTTTCACTAAGTCACCGCTCAGAACTTCTACTCTTTATAAATTCACATCGATGCTTCCCAAGCATTATATTCCTCTGACACATCCACAGGCCGTTTGCTTAATCATCTACTCTAGATTTAGGCTTCTGTTAGAAATAAATCTTTCACAAGGAGATAGTTAGAAATGTGCTTCCTAGACTGTAACTGAATGTGAACAGTGGCCCCTGCTAAGTCTCCAGCCACTGGACTGCATGTACCTTACCTCCAAACTTCCTAATATTTTTCACTTAAAATATGAGACACAGGTTCAGTACTTACCAATTTAACTATAGTAATCTCAGCTAGCCTTTACAGCGTGAGCCAAGGGTGTAACTGTTTTCTTTGATTATCACAGAGGACTGTATTGTGTGATTGGTGCTATTATTATTATCCTTGGAAAACTGAGACACCAGGTAAGTTACACAACCTACTTATGACCAAATAATCTTTGAGAAACATCTAATTTTAAAGGCAGGCAGTCTTTATCCATGGCTGTGTCCTTGGCCATGTCAGTGTGATTAGGTCGCTTTCTTCCAACATCCTTATCATCTCAAAATGCACTCGCATATGATCCATTCAATAGTTATTCATCTGAAGCTTACCATGTACCAGGAGCTGTACTGCACAGTATACAATGTAAAGGTAGTACATGTATGCAGGAAGATAAAATGCCAACATTTTAGCAAAGAATGTACAAGGAAGCTTTAAACCATACCAAAACCTAGCTCTCACTAGTTAGAATTAATCCTGCACATTATTCCTCTTGTCTTCTTCCTTTGAGAGATGTAATACTAAGCGAAAGAAACCAAGAACTATGTAGAGGCAGCACAAGACAAGGAAGCACATGACCTTTGGGGTCAAACAGGTATGCCCAGACCCTCTTCTTATGAGTTTCCCACATTAGGCAAATTACTCCACTTCTCTGAGCTTTCACTGTACTGACTGAGCCATAATTATGTGTCAGAAACAGTCCTGAGACTTTTATATTAATTAACTCATTTAATTCTCATAGCAGTCCTGGGAACTGGGTATCAATATTATGGTCAAATGCTCAAAGGCACAGAACTGCTAAGTGTGACACCCAGGATTTGAACCCAGGCTTTCCTGGCACCAGAGTCTGTGTCCCTGTCCCTGAATCAGGATGCACCACAGTAGCCTGGAAAGCACTTCACAGTGAGTGAGTGAGTGAGTGAGTGAGTGAGTGAGTGAGTGAGTGATCAATCACAGGGTGCATCTGGATTTTAAGGTTCCTTTGGGACTGTCACATCTGACTGAAGGTACATACATCATAACTAAGTCATCCTTTGACTTCCTAACAGAACGAAGGGAGAGGGGAGAGGAGGACAGAATAGAAGTAGGCTGTGAGGTAAAAGAGAATAAAATAAAAATCTGCTGATTTTATCTTTATATTGTTTCTAGTGAACCATAAAAGGCAAGTCTTCATTACTAGAAGAACGCAAACACACCACGTTGCTAAACGGTGCTCCAGAGCTGACACCTCCCGCTGCTCCTGCGCACATGTCTGGTCAGGCAGTAATCTCGGGGAGCATCTATCGCGAGACTCCTCCATGCAGAGTCCAAATGCTAACCAAATACATCTTGGGATGGAAGCACAGCCTATCCAACTGTTCATTCTTTAGAGGTTTTTACTATATGTCAGCAGCTAGGTAAGAGTTCCCCAAACAAATTAAAAATAAATTTTCAGGAGGGCCAGAGATTTAGCTCAGTGGTTCTGGCGCCTGCCTCGCAAACACAAGGTCCTGAGTTCTATCCCTGATAACCACATACAATGCTGGACGTGGTGACTCAAGCCCACCAGGAATCAATACCACATACCACAGTGCGGGGAGTGGTGGCTCATGCCTGTAATCCCAGCACTCGAGAGGCAGAAGCAGGAGGATTGCTGAGTTCCTAGGCTTGTCTGGGCTCCATAGGGAGCTCAGGGCCAGCCTGAACTACAAAGTGAGACCCTGTCTCAAAAAATAAATAAATAGATAAAGAGATAAATAAATAAATAAATAAATAGGAATGGACTTAGCCCTGGGCATCAGTATCTTGGAGAATTCTTAGAGAATGTGGGAGATGTCAGAAACATACAAATAGGAAAATGTACTAATTCTAATAGGGGTGGAGGTGGGGAAAGGGGAGATATCAGAGTCATACCATTCCCAAAATATTCTAGAAAGAAAAATGGAAAGTAGTATTCTTTGAGTGTTTAGCCTAAAGGGTCAGACTATTACTGCCGAGCACCAACTGTGCTCAAAGAAGAGTTCATGGCAGGTCCAAATAACTTAAAAAAATAATCAGGCATTATCAAATAGGAGTGAGTCCAGAGGTGTCTATCTGGGAATCAAGAGAGTATGTTTCTCCCAGAGGAGTAAAGACTAAGAAAACATATGATATTTTAATTGTCACTCAAAACCCAAAAGGGTATATAGAAAGGAAACATAATCTTGGGGCATTCCAGAAATTTGCTCACAAAACACAAAAAAGGGAACATTTGGATTTAAGATGTAGAGTAAATAGAGGTATTTATGAAAGAAACACATTATTCAGCAGGTAGAGAGCCTCCTTTAACCAGACTATCTCCTGTACCTGGCTCATCCTGAGGTATGAGGGATATTTCCAATAGGAAAGGTAAGTGATACGTCTTTTGAATTGTTTTCCAATGTAGAAAATTGCCAAGTTCTGTGAAACTACAACTTTAGATTCTTTCAAAAATTCAAACAAATTTGGTTTGTCATGATTATAAGATGGTATGGTTTAAAACTGATCAGGGTAGATTCCCAAAGCTGCTACTAGTTCCCTAAGATGGCTGGCCAGCTGAACTACCAAGGGAGCCCTTTAATAATGCAGCCTCTAGGGGCTGGAGATTTAGTTTAGTGGTTCTGGCAACTGCCTAGCAAGCACAAGATTCCTGCTTTGATCCCCAGTAACCACATACAACAATACCAGCTGTGGTGACTCACGCCCACCAACAATCAGTACCACACACCATAGTGCTGAGTGTGGTGGCTCACGTCTGTAATCCCAGCACTTGGGAGGTAGAGGCAGGAGGATTGCTGAGTTCCAGGCTTGCCTGGGCTACATAGTGAGCTCAAGGCCAGCCTGAACTACAAAGGGAGACCCTGTCTCAAAAAAAAAAAAAAAAAGAGTAGACTCTAGTTCCACTTCAGAACCAATACCAAAACCTCTGGGAGAGATGAGGAAATCTGTTGCACTAAAAGATTCTGTGAGTAATATGATAAACTGCTACTTTTATAAACCGTTTCTCTGCGCTCATCCAAAATGGTTCTATTGAATTGACCCCAACAATGCTGTAGATTCCACACAGACTTAGAAAAAAGGCATGGAAAAGAGAGGAGGGCCTGAATGCTTTAAAACAAGAAAGCAGCTATGTCTATAGGTCAATTAAGTTCATCTTGTGCTTGGAAAAATGTCTGAGGACCTATACATACATCAGTGTAAACCATAGCTCCAAGTCTGTCAGCAAGGTACACACAGTCCTGGGGCTCTAACTGCTTAATCCTGTCTGTCTGCTACTCCAACGTCTACTTTTCTTTCTAAACTTGCCTGATACCTACCTTCTCCACTGGATCTCACCTATATCTGTAACCTCTACTGATGTTTCCTCCTCTCAACTCCTACGGTACTTTCCACATGCAACATCTGTGTGGCACTGGGCATATTATCTGCTCTATTCCATACTATCATTTCTGGCAGCGCTGGGTCAGGCAGTGTGTTCAGTTATATACATACGCCCCATTTAAACCTCAGGGCCCTGCAAGGTTACTTCTCTTATTATCACACTAGTCTAATACATGATGTTCTTGAAGTTTAGAGTGGCTCAACAGTTTTTCTTGGACCTGATAGAAGAATCACAGTTTGAAATGAGCCCCAACTCTTCCACACAAGCTCTTGAGCACTGTGTAGTATGTGAGGAAGAATATAGTCTGCTTAATACTGTACTGAGGTACTATCTCCAAGGCTTATTATAAGTCCCTAAGCACATAGGCTGTGGATTACACCTGTTTAAGTCGTTAAGTCTACGTATGGAGCCCCACACTCCACAGGAGAGGAGACAAGCCAGGTGACTGCAGCTGTAAGCTTGCCAAGAGCTAACTAGGCCAGGCTCTACACTCGTGCTAGCACCTGCTAATACACAGCATACGGTCCTGGCCCTTGGGTGGTAGAGGGTTGGGCACTGGGACTGGTAACACAGGGAAGAGCTCAGCTGAAGTAACACTCAGATCAGCTTGTTGGTGAAGGTCAAGAATTATTGAGGAAAGTTTTAAAACAAAACAAAACAAAAAAACCACAACATGATTACTTGGGGAATTCCAAGTAGTTCAGGATGGTTTTAACCCAGGTAAGCAATTGAGGAAGTAAGATAAAGTCCAAGAGGGGAACATGGGCTAAATCCAGAACCAGTGTGCAAAACTCAGGAGTTTGTATTTGTGGTACAGATTAAACACTCCAAGCCTTTTCGAAGCCAGGAGCTCACCCAGAGAATTAAGTCTGAATGCCCTCAGATATCCATGTTACATAATAAACAAACTGTATTAAGCATCTAGAAAGCTATGAGCTATACACCGTCAATGACAGGTGTTAAGGCTGAAATGCAAACTATCCTCCCCAAACATGTGCTGAGCGTGTGTTCCCCAAGGCAGCAGTGTTCAGAGGTGGAGGCAGGAGAGGCGACTGGTTCAGACGGACACAGACTTCATCAGTGGACTAATCCACTGATCACAGGTCAGTGGAGCTCTTAGGAGGAAGGAACGGCTGAAGGAAGCAGGACACGGGGATGAGCCTTGCAGGGTGCGCTTGTTCCCAGCTCCTTCCTGGCTCTCTGGCTCCCGCTGCCTTTCTGCTTCCTGACTGCTGTGAGAAGAGCTGTCTCCTCCACCGCGCCTTTCAGCCATTCCATTACTCCCTCAAGGCCAGGCCGCCATGGGCTGAAAACTCTGAAACTGAGTCAAAGCACTCCGTCCCTCTTCAGGTTGTTCATGGCAGGCCTACTGTCACAGTGATGCAAACCCACATAGCACAGCAGAATTAAGAAAATGCTTCCATGTCCCATGGGTCTTAAGAGAATCCTGATAAAGATTTTTCAGACTTAGTGGTAGCAACGCAGTCAGTGGATTACGAAATCAACTTAAAGGGTTACAGCGAGCAATTTAAAAGAAGAAACAGAATAGAAAACATCCAATTGTGTCAAGTATAGCAAAGGTGTATTTCATGAAGATTGTTTCAGTTACACCCACAAACATAGCTATCATTCAGAATTTACATTATTTCTCAGTGGGAGTCCAAGATTAAAAAAAAAGAAGTTTGAGGGGCTGGGGATTTAGCTCAGTGGTTCCAGCACCTGCCTTGCAAGCACAGTCACGAGTTCAATCCCCGGTACTGAAAACAAACAAAAACAAAAAATAAAAAAAGTTTGAAATCCGCTTCTATAGATCAGTGATTTTCAAATAATTTTTAAGTAGACTACCTTTCGCAAAGAAAATCTGTTAAAAGCAAGGTGCTGACTAAAGAAAGGTCTGGGGGAGTGTTGATAAAGCCGCATGATGCAAAATTTACTCCAACTTCAGACTCCAGTTCCTCAATGGACAAAAGCAGACAAGACTGAAGGGTAGAAAGGAGAAGGGACTGAAGAATTGTTGAGTATTTGGATCCAGAGAGAGAGAGAGAGAGAGAAGGAGAAAATCCAAGGTGACTAGGTAGCAGGTAGATTGGTGCCTAAGCAGAGATAGAGGGGGACCAGGTTTAGATGGAGGGGATAGTGGTTCAGTATTAGAATCAGGCACTTAGGACATCTGTAGCTTCTCCACACGCAACTGTGGCCAGAAACAGGTGTGTGTGTTGGGGGGGGGGATCAGAATTCTGAGATATCCAAAGAGAAGTATTGACTTGAGCATCAGTAGATGGCTCCAAAGCCATATGTGCTTGAGTTAACAAATATTTGCTGACCAATCATCTGCCATGTGCCAGCTACTAAGAGAATGTCTTTGTAAGCCCATAGTTTGGACAAGAAGTCTAATTTCCTTCCACTGCCGAGTGACACATCAGTTATATTGATCAGATGCAGTTATTTTTTATTTGAATGGTGTTTTATGTCCTTTCAGTACCTATTTAAGAGAATCACTAATAATCTCATTAGACCATAAATGAGCTTTCCTCTGGTAGTCAAATATACTAGCTTGAGTGCTATACTCAGAAATCAATAGCATGAGCTCAAAGTTAATTTTTAAAGTATAATGAATCATATATGAGAATATTCAATTATGATACTGAGATGACATTTTAATGACTGCAATTTAAAGTAATCAGAAACATTAAATTAAGGAATATTTAATGCTTTGGAAGGTACAGTTACACATGAAAATATTGGTGACAAGTGACATAAAAGATCTTCCAAAGTCCCTGAATGAATATTATGTTCAGGGAATCTATAATATTCCTCAACCTAATTTAGAAGTTAATAAAATATCTCAATAAATATTCTGCCTAATACCCATTACCACATTATAGGAAATGAGACAGAACAGTGTTCAGTCGGAAAGAAATGACCTCACTGGATGGACTGTAGACTGTTTAGCATTCCAGGGGTTTTAGTGACAGGAGACACTTGAAAGTGGGATCTCAAGTTGCATGGAACTTGATCTGCAGGACCCATACTTGTACTTTTCTACCCTGTCTAGTTAAACATGTAGCTCTATTTTCATCCATTTAAAAATTCACATTTGCAATAAACAACAGCAAAAAAAAATTTTTTTTTGACATGTGAGTGGCACAAAACATCCAGAAGACTAAAAGCAATCACACAAAATAGTCTCACTTTGGCACATGGACTGCTAATTTCATCAGACAGGAAGATATAGTTTAAATCTATTCACTCTGTTATTCTTTGATATTTAGTCCAGGAAAAAAGCAGGAATACACAGCAATAATACTAACCCTGTAAGCCACAAGGCTGACTGATTTACTAAAATAGAAAATTACAGTTCTACATAAAAATCAGGTAGTGGATCTCATACTAGGGAAGTGCTGTCTTCATTTGAAAAGGAATTTTAAAAGTAAAAACTACAAGTAAACAGCTGGTTTTAGTCAGAAGCATTATAATGTGTAAGTTTTATAATAACAGAATGTTCAAATGAAAGTGTTTCTATTAAAGAATTTGTTGAATTGTTAAAAGATAACAGCCAGGTGTGGTGGCTCACGTCTGTAATCCCAGCATTGGGGAGGCAGAGGCAGGAGGATTGCTGAGTTCAAGGCTTGCCTGGGCTACATAGTGAGCTCAGGGCCAGCCTGAACTACAAAAAGCAAGACCCTGTACTTAAAACAAACAAACAAACAAAAAAGAGATAATACTTCCAGATGGGATGTGCGTTCAAATTCATATTCATTTACCGATATTATTTTAGAAGTCTATCAACTGAGGAAATTACTTGTCATATATATGAAAGGAATGAAAATACATACTTTTAGTCAATCTGCATTATCTTTATGACAAAATACAGAAAAACAGTGAGATACTTCAAATAGTTGAGGAGCAGTTAAATTTTACACAAATGGGGCTGGAGATTTAACTTAGTGGTCCCAGCACCTGCCTAGCAAGTGCAAGGTCCCTGGTTGATCTGTGGTAACCACATACAACAATACTGGGTGTGGTGACTCACGCCCACCGGCAATCAGTACCTCATACCACAAATGGTGGGTTTGGTGGCTCAAGCCTATAATCCCAGCGTTTGGGAGGTAGAGGCAGAAGGATTGCTGAGTTCGAGGCTTGCCTGGGCTACATAGTGAGCTCAGGGCCAGCCTGAACTACAGTGAGACCCTGTCTCAAAAAACAAAATTTTTTTTACACAAATGGTTACAAATTTAGTACAATTGTTACTAGTATTGGATCTTTTGATTCTAACAATGGGTTTTAGACACTTGTTTTAAATTTGTGGTGAGCTTTAGAAAATTGAAAACTTTGATGCCAAGGGGTTATGAGATAAAATTTAAAGTAAAGCCAATACTAACATGGGCCACAGCCTAAACCTAATTCTAGTGTTTAACTCTGGACAACAGCAGGAAATCATAAAGTTTGTTAGCAAGTAAACACCACCTGCACCTCCAGATGCTACTTTAAGCATGCTATGTATTGTCCAACAATATCTTAGCATCCCATTAACTGTTCTAGCAAGGGCTGTCCAGCATCTAAGAAAAGGTGTGTGGCCAGCTGTGTGCATTGCAGAGAGGCAGCTATTTGCCTGGTATAATTTTAAAGACTGCCAGTCCTAACTAACCTGCCCAAAGATCTGAGATTCTTCTCATCCAGTGCTTTGGAGCAGGAAGGCCTCTGCACATTTGCTAGTTCTACTGTGTAAACTTTCAGTGGAGTTTTAATCTCTTGGATTTCCATTTGAATCTGTTTATTCAGTTCCATTTGTTTTGTGCAGG
>PVIC010010826.1:0-42657 GCA_004025085.1 Thryonomys swinderianus
TATGAGAACCTGTAGGTGAATGAGTTCTAGAATGAATGAGAGATTTTGTAAAATAGGAAATATTCAAAGGGAATGTGTTGGGGGAATGTAATGAGGGGAAAGAATAAATATGATTTGAAAAGCAAAAGAAATAGCAGTATATAAGGGGTGGAGGGTTACGGGTGGGTAGGGATGTGGGTAAAAATGAGAATCAACTTCTGTCATATACTGGTACAAATTCCCCAATGTTGAGTGTGATTGTGAACTGTATATAAAATGTACCAATAAACAATTCAATTTTTTTAAAAAAAGAAAAAGATGGCTAACTCAAGAACAACAGACAAAGCAGGGAAGGGTCAACAGTGACTCACAGGCACAGACAATTATTTGAAGTAATGAACAAGAGAGACATATTTATATGTATCACCAAGAGAGGGATGTTAGCACAAAGGAGTATAGCAGAAGGTCAGTTACCTGAATCAAGACACAGAATGAAAATCAAAACAACTGTATTTTCAATAAAGTCATTATCATACTTTAGGGTCTTTACAAAATATTTTTGTTTATACATATATTTAATAAATATTTGATAAGTAAACACAGCATCTTGCTTAATTCTTATAACAACTAGCAATACAATGAAGTACCTAAAATAGTAATAACAACCAGTAATACAACCAAGCTTAGTATAACTCTTCTCCTATAAAAAAAGAGATGAGAAAATCAAGTGGCCAAGCCAAGTTTGTTGGGACAGCAAAGTTAGTAACCTTCCCTAATACTAGGTGCCATCTACATAATACATAGTAATCAAGTTACTGATACCAGAAATTATATTTTTATAAGCGTAGTACCATATTCTATGTAAAGTATGCATGACTGACTGAGAATTACGGAAGCCATAGGGTGAGCACTAAAACAAATGATGCACAAGCACTTTTTTAAACAAGGAGTTTAGGAGGACCCACCTTTCACTGAGAGTTATTGACTTTTATATAAGATCTTATGCATTTACTCTCTAATGTGCTTGGGAAGAAACAAATAGACTTTCTAAAATATGTATTAAGATCAGATATACACTCATGGATATGAACTAAAAGTAGCTTGTTCTAGTTAAAATGCAATGCTCTTTGGACATTTGTCTTCACAACACAAATGTGAAGTCAAAATTAGAGAAACTCGGTTTAGATAATGAAGACTCCTGATAAAGATCTCATTTCTCCTTCATCCGATTTATCACCTCCCTCCCCGAGTGAGAAGGGTTTGCACAAATAGTTGGTATGTGCTGACCTAATCATCTGCTCAGCCTCCTTCCGGACAAGTCAGGAGTTGAAATCAATTAGCAGAGGTATGAAGTTTTTGCATATTATCAGGCTTCACATACTGTATGTGTAAAGAAAACTGCCTATATTATAGATCAGTGCTTGGTGACACCATATCTATTAACAGCAATGGTATTTAGAAATTCTAAAATGGTATTTAGAAACTCAAAAATAACTTCAGAATTAAATGGACCAATATTTACAGATTGAAATCTAAACAGACAATATATACAGACACAGTCATAGACATCAAGATTTTATAGATTGGGAATAACTGCAAAAGAAACTTTGGGAATGAAGTTAGAGTTTAGTTTTTAATTTTTCTAAGTCAGAGCTTTCAACACTACTACCATCACCTAATTAAAACAACACACATTTTAAACACTTAGAAATAGAAAAGACTACAATCTCATGATACAGAAAAAATATCACTGGAAACCTACATAACATTCCCTCTGTGGAATCTTGCATTCCCTGAGACCGATATCCAGGAACAGCATCTTGGAAACTGTGGTGGGTTGATAAAGTTCTTCTTGGTCTAGCATGCCTGCTTTAAAATGAAAATCCTTGGAAGCATTGAGCTCTCATGATGCAGTGTAAATAACTACGGCTAGGTATCATTTTCTTTTTGAAATTATGTAAAGATCAAAAAAGATATATTTATTTTAGGCATCTTTGCATTGAATCTCCAACTTAATCAATTTCCCTTAACCAGTCTTCTGACACCTCCTCCTACTTTTATATAGGGTTCCTCCCATAAGAAATATGACTTCAGGGCTGGAGAGGTTAGCTCAGTGATTCAGCAAGTGCAAGGTACCTGTTTCAATCCCCAGTAACAACATACAACAATACTGGGCATGGTGACTCATGCCCACTGCCAATCAGTACCACGTATCACAAATGCCAGGTTTGGTGGCTGAAGCCTATAATCAGCACTTAGGAGGCAGAGGCAGGAGGATTGCTGAGTTCCAGGCTTGCCTGGGTTACACAGTGAGCTCAGGGGCAGCCTGAACTACAAAGTGAGACCCTGTCTCACACACACACAAAAAGACCTTAGCTATTCTTCTACTTATGAAAGCTCCCAATCAAAGTACAGAAGTGATTTTTCTTCTTGTGAATCTTCCCAGTAATGTGGTTACAAAGGCTATGGATATGTCTATAATGACCAAATGTAGAAGAGCAACTTTGGCAAAAATTTATAAATAAAAGCTGTAGGTAATATTGGTGAACTCAAGTTCATCTGGCTCTGATAATTTTTTCTAATTTACTGCATTTGAATAGGATCTCATATTAAAATCTGTAATAGTCTCTACTGAACTACAGCACCTAATTAGGACTTAGCCACTACACTATTTCTACATCTCTCCCTCTCTGTTACAAACCCATTGTCAGGAAAGCATATTTATCAAGGTCACCAGAGATTTCGATCTTTCTGTCCCATGATAATTTTTGGTCCTTCTGGAACTCAGAAAGTTGTGACAACTTGATCAATTTTTCCTTATTCACATTCTTCCTCAATTTGTCTCCTGGGATATCACGCTCTCCTCATGTTTCTGTTTCCTCAGTTTCCATGGTAAGGTTCTTTCCTTGCTGACCTGGAAGCAAGAGTGCCCCAGGGCTCACTCCTTCTCTCTCTCTTCTCTGTCTGTACTTATTTTATTGGTACAATTTATATACATCTCACAATCACGTATAACATTGGGGAATTTGTACCAGTATATGACACAAGTTAATTCTCATTTTTACCCATATCCCTACCCACCCACACCTCCCCACCCCCTTTATACATACTCTTTTATTTTCTTTCTGTATCATATTTTATTTATCATATTTATCATATCATTTTATTTTCTTTCTGTATCATATTTATTCCTTCCCCTCATTACATTCCCACACCAAATTTCCTATGGAAATTTCCCACTCTATAAAGCTGTCATACTTTCTAGAAATAAAGACAAGAGATCAGCGAGATGATAGACTCTTTTGTCTTTATTTTAAACACTAAACATAAACTGTTGACTCCCCAAGTTACGTCTTTGGCCCAATTTTCTTATGTAAACTCAATACCCATACCTCGGTGACCTGCTGTCTCCACTGGATCCTTTCGAGTCCTCAGTGGCGCTTGGTATCCAACATGCTCTCCTTGAGGAGCCGCCTAGACCAGGCCACCAGCAAGGCCCTGATGGTCTCCCTTCCAAATCCATTCCAGTTGGGTCTCTTTTCATTACCTGTTTTAAGCTTTTACCTGTAACTACTGACGAATAGTCTTGCTTCCTTCCATTTCTGTTCCCATTTTAATTCTCTACATTCTTTTTTTTAAACACTCATACTCCTGATTTAAGGGCTTACCTTCTCTTTTCTTTTTTACTTTTTTGAGACAGGGTCTCACTTTTGTTGTTCAGGGTCTCACTTTGTTGTCCTGAGCTCAGTATGTAGCCCAGGCAAGCCTCACACTTAAAGAATCCTCCTGCCTCTCCTTCCTGAGTGCTGGGATTACAGGCATGAGCCACCATGCCCGGCATTGTTGTACATAGTACAGGGATCAAACACGGGACCTTGTGCTTGCCAGGCAGACAGCGAAACCACTGAGCTAAATCCCCACCCCCTCCTTTCTTTTTTTAAAATATATATTTAGTAAGTTTTTATTTTATTTGTATTAGTATGTATTTGTAATACATAATAATGTCATTTACTATAGGGAGAAGGCACTGTATATAGTCTATTTTAATTCTTTTGATTTCTATTCCTTTCTCTCTTAGTTATTTTCCTTTTTGCTGAGTTACAATACTCAGCATCCTCAATGTAAAGGAAGGGAGGAATTGGAGAGGAAATCAAACCTTCCCAGTCTACACCTTTCCTGGCGTGCCTTCTCCCATCAAACCTCACCATTTAACAGCAAGCCTGTTATACCACCCCGTATCCCAATCACCTTCTAAAAGGTCTACCTATGAATGCATACTATGAAACTAAAACCATAACACTTTCTACTCTCTCCCTTCTCTTTCTATTTTATATCCTGGTCCTATTTCTTATTGTCTATCTTTTCTTTTGGTCTTTAAATTATTTATACTTTGGGATATTTAAGCTTATGTGTCTGATTTTATTTCACTTGAAATTATGATCCTTAGGTGCATCCGTTTTACAAGTGACTCCAATTGATCCTTCTTTATGACAAAGTTGTACTCAGTTGATTCGTTACTTCTTCATCTGCTGTTGGGTTTATAGACCGCTGCCAAGATTTAGCCACTGTGAACCGTGTTACTATAAGCACAAGTGTGTACATATCGGTGAGTATGCACATATCAGTCTGGTGTACGCATGTATCAATGTAGTGTGATGTGTTTAATTTGCGGGGGGAGCTGCAAAGGAGAATATCTTGGTCACATGGAGTTTCTATTTTTAGTTTTTTGAGGAATCTCCATATTGACTTCTAAAGTGCTTATACTAGTTTACATCCCACCAACAGTGTAGAAGGATGCACCCTGCCCCACCCCAGCCATGACAATATTTGTTTGATTTTTCATGGGAGCTATTGCTTTTGGAGTCTCAATGTTGTTTTTACACAGGAAAGAGAGACCTGTACTTAAAATAAAACTGGCAAAATCAGTGGACACTAGCAAAATCCAAGATTTTTAGGAAATGCTATGAAAATTTGTACTGTGACTAAAGGTAGAATCCAGAAGAGATGGATATGTTTTTACTCAAGCATTAATTACCAAAATGAATCAAGAAAATATAAAAGCTCTGAACAGTTCAATAATATAATGAAGTTGAGGAAACAATAAAAATCTGCCAACTAAAGAAAGTCCAGAACCCTGGTGAATTCTGCAACAAATTCAGGGAAGATTAACTAATCCTTCTCAAATCTTTTAATGAAATTGAAAGGAAAGTAGCACTTCCAAACTCATTCCAGGAGTCCATTATTACCCTGATTGCAAAACCAGACAAAGATACATCTAAAACAAAAACAGAAAACCTTTTTAAAAGGTTTTTAAAAACCTTTTTAATAAGCATAAACACAAAAAAATCCTCCATAAGATACTGACAAGCAGAATACAATAAATCATCAAGAGGTCATATATCATGATCAAGTTTTCATCCCAGGGATGGAAGGATGGCTCAGCATACACAAACCAATGTAAGAGATCACGCAAGCAGAAGCAAGGGAAAAAATCAACTGCCAACATCAAATTAAAATCAGAAACAAAGCAAATACATCCACTATTGCCACTTTTGTAAAGTGTAGTACAGGAAACAGCCAGAATAAGTAGGCAAGAGAGACAAATGAAAAGGATACAGATCGGAAAAGAAGAGGCCAAGCTATTGTTATTTGTAGATAACTTGATCCTTTAATAAGAAGATTTTAAAAATTCCACTAATAGACTCTTTGAACTACCCCCAAAATTAGCGAGATACAGGATACAAAATCAACAGACAAAAGTCAATTACATTCCTGGACATCAATAGTGAATTCACTGGAAAAATCAAGAAAACAGTACCATTTACAATAGCTTCAAGACAAATGTAATATTTAGGAATTAACCTAACCAAGGAAGTGAAAGACTTTCACAACAAAAACTATAATACTCTGATAAAGGAGATTGCAAACAACATCAGAAAGGTACCCACTTTTTTCTAGTAGGGAAAACCCAAAATGTCATCAACTGATAAACAGATAAATAAATGTGATACAATTCATATTGTGGAGCATTACTTAAAATAAGGAGGTATGAAGTACTGATACATGCTAGATCATGGATGAACCATGGGCACATTGTGCAACTAAATGAAGCCAGAGACAAGTCTGTTTCAAACCTTTACTGGTATGTTCTGTGATCAGTGCTCTCAATATACAAATTCACTACATATTCATTATAGCAAGCACTATAATTATCAAATTTTACAAAAGAAAGCAAACAAGATTGTTTCCAACTATATAGCAAATGCTTGACTTATGAATTCAATTTGTTTATGAGGGCTGGTTGTAACTCAAGTTGATCCATTGAAGTCTCAGGCTCCTCTACAGCCTTCAAAGTCTCTTTTCTATACACAGGCAGATATTAGAGACACTGGCCCAATATTTCTCAATTAACCCCACATGGAAAAGGATATTGCAATGTTCTTTCTAAGAACTCTTTAACAGTTAAATCTGTAACTGGGACCATCTAGAAGTACAAGCAGCCAGCAGCCAGGTCGTAACTCAAGACTTTGGTAGTAAATTAAAACTAAAACTCCGGTCACAACCCAAAGATGTTTGTATGTCAGGTGGGTTGTAACTCTAGGGTCTAAGTCTTTAAGGGTATTACATTTTAATAAGTTTATAAACATTGAACTATCATTAAATTTTTGTAAGATTTGTAAACATTGAGCTCATGGAACTGAGGGTCACCATACAGATCACCTGCAAGTCCAGCCCTTTATTTTACAAGACCTCCCTGAAGGCCCAGGAGTAAGTGGTTGTCTCCCTGTGGCACTGGTTCTGATTATAGAGAAGTGGAGGGTGTCTAGATCTCTTGCTTCAATGTCTTTCCATTCCACAACACTGTCTCTCTAGCTGTACAGGAGATAATGCTTTCTGTTATTTAAATCACATTCATGAAAAACTTATGGCAATACCATTCACACAAAATGCACCCTTAGGAAGCATATATTTCAATGGCTTTAGTATATGTATGAAGCTGTGCCATTATCATCACTATCTAACTCTGAAACATTTCATCACCACAAGAAGGAGCCTCATTCCATGCCTATTAGTGGTCCCACATTATCTCATCCTCCTCAGCCACTGGCAAACACTAAGCTACTTCTTGTCCTTATGGATTTATCTATTCTGGAAATTTCGTATAAATAGACTTCGGCTGCTGTTACAATTAAAGAGCATTGGTTGAATATTTAGATTCTAGCCCAATGCTAGTTTATTGTCTGTTTTAAATCTTAAATGGCCACCAAAATCTCATGTATCCAGAGATGGAGCTGTTGGAAGGTGACTGGATCATGCGGTGCTCAAATCATCAGTGGAAATAGCTGAAGGTGTTGAAAGGGAGAGGCATCTTGTTGGAAATGGCTCAGTGTGGACGTGCAGTGATGTAGAAGTCTATCAAGGGAATAGCTTGATAGTATAACAAATAGCATGGGATACATACTCTTTCATTACAAATACATTGTTAAAGGTTAACAAGGGTGGTCATACTCAAAATTCTGGATGTATATGAATATTTTAAAGACTTTAGGGATATTTAAAAGTTATACAAAGAACTGTATACATATTGTGTGTTTAAAATAATATTTCTATTATGTAAAACCAGCTGAAAATTTCTGAATATGGCTGCTCTCTCTTCCATTTTGTGTACAGCATTCCTTATATCTTAAAACCCCAGCTTTGCTCACACACACACACACACACACACACACACACAATTTAAATCCTAACTCAGAAATAAAGATTATTGTTTCTACTATACAGAGAGAAAACTGGTCTGGATGGTAAAGCATCTTGCCTCAAGCCACACAGCTATAGAGGAGTAGCCCTGAGACCTGAGCCTTCTGACTCTCTGGATCTTATCTCTGAGCATCGCCCCATGTTACTTTCTTCCATTTCCAGCGGAACCAAACTTTGCTTTAGCAGAGAGCCCTTCTATAAGCAATTCTTGCTAAAAGCAATTTTCCCTCTCTTCTCTGTCAGTATTCATAAACTCAGTTTGTAGATCACTCATTTATAATTTCTGATACATTTTCAAGTATCATCAGGGATGTCTATTTTATGCATTGAGTTAAATTTTTATTTCATTACAAATAAAAACTTTACTTCTAATTTTTTACTCTTCTAATTTTTCCTCTTCAAGCAAAGAATATTCTGAATAAAGTGGGCATTCACAGATGCTATCAAATTCACTACTCATTCATCGGTGTGGAGATTACCATATATATAACTGCCTAACAAAACTGCATCTCATTTCAAAATTAACTTCATTTACCAATTTTATATAACTATTCATCATTGAATCGAATACTACACTTATATAACTTTTCAAATCTTAGGATGACAGTCATGATTTAGATTTCCTCAAAATGTACACAATGTACAAATGAACACCAAAAGTCTTAGTAACATGAGCTTCCAAAACCATGAAATCAGTAAAATCTAATCCTACAGAATGAATGAGCCCTCTGTTCTTGGCCTTGTTTATGCTGTTCTTCATAGTTGGCTAAGAATTTACGTTAGTATAAGGCATTAAAAAGTGTACCTGATATTTTTATTTCCTAACAAATGAGCCAGAAATTATAATTCACAACGTGGGAAAGCATGTTTTCTCAAAAAAAAAAACCTTCAAATGCTTATATCTGCTCATAAAAATGTTGAACATCTGAAAATATGAACAAATGTTGGAGTTGAAGGAATGACAACAGCTGTCAAACATGCAGATATGACATATAAACTGCAAAAATATCATCACTTAGCTATTCAGAAACAGGATTTGGAGGGCTTTCTATTTTGTTATACAAGATTTGATTTATTTTCTGCCTTACAACCAAGCCCTCCAGGAATAAAAAGAAGACATTCTGTTTCTCTAAAGCTAAATGAATACATGGTACATTTGTACATATATGTACTTGTGGGAAACAAGGTAAGGGAACATAACTAGAACCTTTGCATTAGGTTCTAGTCTCCTGTGAGCCAACCACACATGGTGAAACAATAATTAGGCAGAAATGAGGCTTAGAGAAGCTGAGCTTGGGCCTGATCCATGCTACTCTGGGTAGCAAAAGAACCCAGGCCCCACGTAACAAAGACTCAGAGGGCAGTGCAGACACAGGCAATGGTGTAGTTCCAGCCTGAAGCATCACAGCATGTAGGACCACCAGCGTCCTTGTTACCAGAGGTGAAAGTGAGTTGAGTCCAGAGTCGGTAGGCAGGCAGGAAGGCCTGGTCAGTTTTGACCTTCCTATTATTTTTTCCAAACAGGGTTGTTCCCAACATGTACTTCTACCAATTTGAACTAATACTCTAACCTTTGAAAAGTTATAGAGCCTAAATTAAGATCCTAGGATAGTAAATCAGGTAGAATTGTTAAGCCATTGTGAACCAGTTGTAGTATGACTTTTTTACAAGTCACACCCACACATACACGTGTGCAAATCAAAGTCGGGTTTTCTTGAGAAACTTAGAAATTAAGATGTCAACACTGGTTAAGATCTGAGTCAAAAGAAAAGAAGAAAAACATTTTTAGTGGTACTTGGGATCAAGCTCATGATTTCACTTACAAGCAGGCAGCAGTGCCGCTGAGCTAAATCTCCAGCCCAAGAGAAGCAATTTGAAGTTCCAATACTTTTGTTTCTAACCAGAAATTAGTAGCAGCAACCAGAGCCACCATGTGGACCTTAAATATAACATGCAGAGACTGCATTGGGTTGAGGACTGTTGTGCCATGGCATCACCAGCCTTGATGTCCATTGATTGTTGGTATCTAGAATTATCTTCCAACACCTGCTCTGATGCAAATCCTTTTCTGAACCTTTGCACATAATATTCTACTTCCTTGTATGTTCCTTCTAGACAGTTCTCATAAGCTTGTGTTATTCCTTGAATAAGCATTCTTCAACTCTACAGATATTGAGACTGCACCTCATAACATGTTTCTTCTGTATAGCTATTCTACAACCACTGTTAAATAATCAAATATGTGGTTTGTCTTTTAATGGTAATCTAATCCCTAGGATTCATGGAAGGTTGGGCAAAGGTTGTTTATTCAACTGTACCTGCATTTCCCAGCAAAGGACCCTCCTTGCCCTTTAGACGTACTTTGATCTAATTATACAACCTCAAAGCAATGTCTTCAATCTTCTGAATTCCTATTTCTCTATACTTTTAACTTGATTATTTGGCTTTCACTCAACCTAATGACAGAGAAATAAAATTTTGGGGGAAAATGTCAGGAAGAAACCACTGGATTTCAAATAGCTCCAGCAAGAAAGGCCATCTCATTCCTGGGGTGAGTCTGATTTTCAGTCTGGTGGTATTCCCCTTTGGTCTGGATTCATAGTTTCCACTGAGAAAAAACTTCACCAGTGGGTCATACATTTCTCTTGGGGATTTCACAAGGCTATTTCCACAGCTGATGATCACAGACACTTGGGCAGAGGCAAGTTAAAAAGTAAGGAGAATTTCATAACAGCTTCTGCCAGGGCCTGGTTTTAAATTCAAAGTATGTTTTCTGTACTACATGGCAGCAAAATGTCTAAAGATAAAATGTGACATTTGAATTTAGCACTCTAAGATGTGAAACCATAACAGATATTTTATACACTACTTATGATAATTATTATTGCATTTAAAGTAAGCATATTCATATTTATGTTCAAGTTAGGTATGTTACTTGAGAATATTAAAAAATATTTGCTAAACGGGTGTGAACAGTGTAGACACTCATCAAGCTGCATCTGTCTGAATATATTAAGTGGCATTTCTATAGCTGGGGCACCCCTCAGGTCCCACATAACACAACTACCATACACCCAAGGTGAAGTCTGAAAGCCAATTTAGAAACTGTATTATTTTATTCAGAGGTGAAAGTTCTATACTGATTTTGTGAACTTTTATGTGTATGATCTGAAGCTATTAAGTACAAAAACAAAAGTCCATGTCGAATATAGAGAATTAGACTGAGCTGGAAAGTCAGGATCATTATAACTGCTTTTCTATTTAAAAGAAAAAATTCTCTACAATGTATTAACAAAAACGACTTGAAAATACTCATGTAATTTCTCCTAGGAAAAGTGCGTTTGCTGGTACATCTCTGTCATATCTTCCCATGGACCTCATTGCTTTCTATTTTTTTCACTAATGTAATCAAGCAATGCTGTACGTGACTTTTGAAATTTGAATGCTTTATGAGGAATTAAGATTATTGGATGAATTTCATTTGAAAAAGCCCATATCCATCATTTTTTAGGGAAGGTTATATTTGTCTTTAGAACACCTCGAAGGATCTTGCAGATTCTGGCAGTGACAGTTATGCACTGACTTTCTACCTGTATGTCAAGATTATCCCTAAACCCTCCCCTCTTGAGTAAGGTGCTGTGTGTCCAGGCCATGCAGCTGCATTGTAACCACTGGTGCTGTGTTTACAGATCTTGAGATCTGTGTTTTTACTACCACTCACTTTTTTCTTTCTTTCTTTTTTAATTGAATCTTTATTGGTATGTTTTATATACAGTTCACAGTCACACTCAACATTGGGGAATTTGTACCATTATATGCCAGAAGTTGATTCTCATTTTTACCCATGTTCCTACCCACCCACAACCCCCCAACCCTTATATACAGCTATTTCTTTTGCTTTCCAAATCATATTTATTTTTCCCCTCATTATGTTCCCCCTCCACATCCCTTTGAATATTTATTTTATACAATCTATCATACATTCTAGAACTCATTTACATCTACAGGTTCTCATACCAAAGAAAAGATATGGTATTTACATATCTGTGATCTATTTATTTCACTTATTAGTGTCTCCTCAAGGTGTATCCATTTGCACATAAATGACTGAAACTTGCATTCTTTATGGCAGAGTAATACTCCATTTTACCAAAAAAAAAACCCACATCTTCTTTATCAGGTCTCCAGCTGATGGGCATTTGGGTTGTTTTCAAGACTGGGCTATCACAAACTGAGCTGCTATGAATATGGGTGTACGTATAACTTTACAATATGATTCTCTGAATTCCTTTGGGTATATTCCTAGCAGGGGAATGGCAGGGTCAAATGGGACTTCTAATCCTAGTTTTCTGAGGAATCTCCACACTGATCTCCACAATGGTTGTACAAGTCTATAATCCCACCAAGGGTGGAGAAGGGTTCCTTTCTCCCCACAGCCTCGCCAGCATTTATTGCTGGTTGATTTCACAATAGCAGCCATTCTTTGTGGAGTGAGATGAAATCTCAATGTTGTTTTCATCTGCATCTCTCGAATGACCAATGATGTTGAACATTTCTTCATATGCTTCTTGGCTGCTTTGACTTCTGCTTCTGAGAAGTGTCTGTTCATTTCAGATGCCCATTTTTGAATCACCTTTTTCTTTCTTCTATATAAAAATACATATGGTATATGATATGTATGTATTTCTCTTTAAACAAAAGTAAAGAATTCTGAATCCACACATCAAATTTCTCAGTTTGCTTGAGTATTACAACAGGCAACTTGTCATTCTTTCCCTGAACACCATTTAAAGTAACCGACACCACTTCCTGTTGATGCTGGATAAATGAAGGATCACTTTAACTCGTTTTTTCAAGCTTTCATAAAAACTAAAATGGTGGATGGACTTGATCTCTATAGCACCAAAACTTAATAGGACAACAGTCTTCCCTAGTACTTTGCTTCTCATCACCAACCCACAGTTCTGCCTTAGATACGTACTGATTATTTTATACATGGAGAGAAAAGCAGGAAAATTCAATATCAATATAAAATCTTAATATGACCTAGATTTTTAATCTTTTTATTCATAAAATCATTTTTATTTGTCCCACTTTAGAGAATTTTTTTTTACCCTCTTCCCTTCTTCTCTTATGGGCTGAATTAAACCATCTGAGTATATCAAAGGATGGAAAAGGAAGAAGAAGAAATGTTAAAACCAGAGGGGAGGAGGAATGTATACATTGCCTCCTGGAGAGTCACACTATATGTCCTCTGAAGCTTAACATTGTTGTTTTCTGAGAAGCTGAAAAGTTAGACGAAAGGTTATATAATCCTGCAACTGATGAAAACTGCAAAGGAGATTTGTCTCCATCTTCCTCTTCTCCAAAAACACAAGTTTAATACTTCAGTGGAGTTAAATATAAGAGCTTCCTTTTAGAGCAACTGTAAAAATCACAGGATGTAAAAAATCAATTTTAAATGGGTAACACAAATAAACAGGAAATCCCTCTCCTCCACACCTGGCAGCGCCTAGGGTGTTTCATGTGTTGGCAGAAGCCTGAAGCAATTTGGGAAGGAGGGCTTTCTGTGGAACTTCCTTCTTTTAGGAGAAGAGCACACTAGTACATGAAAGACTTACAAACAGGCTGTCAAGGTAAGAAGCTCAATAAGAAATGAAATTTTATTTCGGTATTTTTCAGTGAAGTTACTTAAATGAGCCCTAACACCCTATGTGCCAAATCCCCAGGTTTACACCACTGTTTTTGGCTTTCTTCCTGGATTTAGAGAGTATTTAGAAAAAGAAGAGGAAATCATGATTAAAGCAACTGTTTTGTGATAGAATGGTGTTTTCAAAGTGAGGCTCACAGACCAACTGCCTCATGGTTTCCTAGAATAGGAAAAGCCCCTGGATACTCATCTGTTGAATTTCCCTTTTAATGGTGCAATACACATTATATATATTTAGAAAATACTTCAGGCTGGTTGTTTTGTACTAAATTTGAGGATTAATAAAATGGCCTTGTCTAAGTGTTCTCACATAGATTATCTTTATCAATTTAAGGTTATGTTTACTGTTTGATATATTGAGGAATTGGTTCCAGAGCCCACTAAAATATCTTACTCAAGGAAGTTCAAATTTCTTATATAAAATGGTATAGTTCTTACACATGACCTCTGTACATCTTCTCATACATTTTAAATAATCTCTACATGACTTATAGTAACTAATGGAAAGTACATACTATGTAGATAGTCACTGTCCCATATTGTTTAGAAAATAATGATAAGAGAAAGTATCTGCATGTTTTGTTTGCAGATAAAACCATTTTGGGTCTAACTGTATTATACACAAATTAGACATGAAATCAACAATGCATCATGAATGTCTGCTTGAGAGATGGTGGTTCTGTGAAATGGCAGGACACTACAGCTGGGTGTGAACACCTGTCACTTCATTCCTGTGGCTTCAGTGACATGTCTAGTGGGCAACTAATTCAAGCTTTGGTTTTCAGAATTTTCTGGAATTTAAAAAATATCTTTTACTTTTACTTGGTTGAATCTGCAAAGAGCTGACATATTTTAGTCACCTGGGATCTAGAAATGCGTGAATACTCAACTTACTCAGTGTTTATAATTTATATTATATGTTTACTCTTCACTAAGCAGAGACAACTGTTGATGCTTTGTGGTTAGGTGCATGTATCTTAAAGGAAGACAGCCACAGCCAAGAGACTTAGCTCAAGTTTCAAGCCTCAATGAGCACTGGTTTGATCATATGAGAAATCAGGGCAAGACTTATTTATTAGGGCTACTTTAAGCATTAAAACCAGTAATATGCATTCTTGGTAAGTAGCAACCAAAAAATGCTAACTTTTATAGCATTCCTTGGCAGAGAAGAATGATGCAAAGAAATAGTAGGGTATTGATTGACAGTGCTTCCGTTTTAAAATGTAACACTAGATATTTGATTTTAAACATTATTATTATTTTAAAACACCCATAATAGCCATATATCTGTGTCTTCTTTGAAGGAATTCTTATGGGAGGCCATACTTATTTTTACTAAATATAACTTTCTTGAAATATTTGTGGAATTTTTTGAGTGCATTTTAGATGTGTGTAATGGTTATCCATCAGTGATTTTTGCGATTAGCATGTTATTTTTATCATTGAAAATAAATAAAACTTAAAGAACAAAATTGCTGTGTCCTTTCCTATACATACTAATGGTATCAAATAATTGCATTATGAGAATGGACACACTTTAAAACAGTTAAATCTTTCATGGTCAAATCTAGTGAAAAGAAGCTAACTAACTGATTATCATTAAAATTCTAAAACTGAAATCTGACCCAGAAGGAATGCAACTTGTATTCTTGTGTGTTTTGAAATTTGGTGGTTTCCAGGGAGGAACGTCAGGCTCACTTGAGACAAAGGAGGTAGGCCTTTAATGTTACATGGATGTAAATATGTTGGTATATTTAGAAACCTATTTTGTTTTGGCTTACTCATGCCTAAAGCACCCATATTGCTTACTTTTACATACTGTGTCTCCACAGAGTTCTGTACAAATTGCCTTTCATACAACACAGATTTCTGTTTCCTCCATATGAAGAGGAGCCAAGTACTGTAATGGTGATAGAGAATTAAACTGTCTCTCTAAATTAACATGTACAGATGTTTGAGGGCTTTTGAGACAGATAACCTGAGTCTACTTTTAGTGTCAGAGATTCTTAGCTTTGGCAACCACAACCAAAAATCACATAAACTACTACAGTCCAAATGTCTCAAATATAAAATGATATTAATATATAGATCTTTGCACAAAATAAAAGTTAGATAGCAGGAAACAGGGAGATAGATCTTTTTGATAAGTAAAAAGGAACCATGAGATGGAGGAAAGAATAAGAAGCAAAGGAGACATAAAAAGAATAAAGATGTATCATGTTCATGTGCCAGACCCTCAGAATGAATGTAATCATCATGTATAACAAACATGTACTGATTAAAAAACACTCAAAAAAAACCAAAGAGGATGTTAACAGTATTGACCCAACAGACCACTACAATAACATTAATGCACCTGGAATGCTTAACAAGGCCTGGCACATGGTAAGGACTCAATCAGTGCTAGCCATTGTTGAGTTTGCTAGGCTTTCCTTGGTAGAAAGAAACAGTTTTAACCAGAATGGAGAAATTCATTAATTTTTTGTGAAGTTGACCAAGAAAGAGTAAGAGGAAGGACAGATGGTCGTTTGCCTCTAATCATTTTCAATAATCACCCTAATTTAGCTCATAGTTCGCTTGAGGACATAAATACAGTATTAATATTTTCCACATTCCACACTGGGGAGTTGGGTCACAAGAAGATTTCTGAGGGTGCCAGTGAGTTATCAGGGAGGATTGGAATCAAACTCAGCATTGTTTTCCATTGGGTTCTCTAATAGGCCACTGCCTTTCATATGCAGATGTTTGTTATGTAATAATTTAATTCAATGCTTTTCATAAAAACTGCAACAGAGGGCCTGCTTCATGTGTGTTACTTTGTTGTTGCCCTGGTGACATTTGAAGAGCCTTCAGGCTACCACAGATATCTGAAAACTCCAGGGAGCAACTCCATGTGAATAAAAAGAGTGTTACAACACAGTTGTTTTATGTAGATCCTCACATTGTGTACAGTGAATTAGTACTTTTCTTCTGGGTTTTTTCCTCCTCGCCTCTAGTCACTATGTTGGAAAAATAAATTTAGCTTTTATAAGAGATTGAATTTAAGAAAAACCAAAGAATTCAAGAAGTAACAAAATGGCATAAAACCTTCTAAACTATGTACTTAAAGATAATTCTGGGAGTATCTTATAGTCATGGGATATGAGAATTTTAGAAGTCATTGATAGTTGTAAACTTCTTGAGAAAAGGAATTTTATTGTACTTAGTTCTATGTCTCCAGTAGCTGGTACACAATCATGCAAAAAGCAAGTCACTGATTAGTGTTGACAAATGGATCGATACAACCTATGATACCCAATTCATATCTCTTTTCAGGTAACTACTGTCCAGTCTTCTGGAAAACAGACTAAGAAGTCTCATTAGTTCCACTGTGGAGATCACAGAGTACCAATCATAGAGTTAACACAAAATGTGTACATCCAACACTTCTCAGTTTGTAAATCCAGGCAATTATGCCAAGGTATGGAGTGAAAAAATCTGGAGAGTCTGTAAGCAGGGAATTTCCAGGCATTCCTATAGTTTTCTAATTTAGCAAAAGCCATCCTAAAAGCCAAGGAAGACCTTATACTCTTTGCAAAGAGAAAAGAACTCTAATGATTATCCTATACTGCTAGAGCAAAATAATTTAGATAGGATCGATAACACAAATAAGAGGAGTATATGATATTTATGACTGAGAAAACAAAGTTATTCCCATATCTGTGTACACCTGCTCCTTGATTTATGACATCATGGGCTTGCCTCTCAATGCACTTCATCAGTTGAGAGTGTCATAAGCTGAAAATACATTTATCCTGCCAAGTGTCACAGCTTAAGTTACCTTACCTTAAATGCTCTGAAAACACATTAGCCTACAGTTGGGCACAATCATCTAATACAAAGGCTGTTTCATAATAAAGCATTGGCTATTTCATGTACACATAGATGGGTATTTTCTTAGCATGATGATGTAGGAAAACACAATATCCCCAAACCACTGGCCACACAGTTGTTTATCCTCATTATTATATGGTGAGGACTATCTATCACAAGCTCAAAAAAAGGGCAAAATCCAGAATTTGGAATACACCTTCTACTGAATGGATATCAGTTTGGCAACACTATAAAGCTGAAAATCATTAAACTGGAAATTATTTACAATCCTGCCTTATAAAAGAATTTATAGACAATCTCCTATAGTACCAAAAGTTAAGACTTGGAAGTTTGTCACTGGGCGCTGACCACCTCTCCAATCACTTCCACTTGCTCTTTTGCTTGCACCCCTGATCTTGGCAGGATCTAGGAATCAGGGGCGCCACTTCCTGCCTCTGTTTCCTTGCATGTGCTCTGCTATTCTGTCTGCTTAGAGTGTATAACTTCTCTCTTTAAAGGCTGAACTCAAAGGCCAATTCCCATGCAAAGCCACTCCATCTTCCTCCCTATCTTGACAGCTTATTCATTCTTCCATGCTGTACCAGTAATGAGCTCCATTATAATTAGACTCTATTTCATCTTTTTGTTCTCAATTCATAGCAGAGAAAAGTATTAAATATTCATTTAGGATTTTAGTTATGCTTTAGTATAAATGCCAGGAGACAAGTTCTTCAGTTTAATACATCTGAGAAACAAATCCTCCAATTAATCACAGTTAATAAATACTTTTGAATACATGAGTGATTCTTATTTTTCCATTTTGGGTAAATTTTAAGGGTCAGAAGTTATTTTTCCCCAGGTTAAATGGTTGACCTTACATGACTAGTGACTAAATGTTTTTTGTATAACTGAGACATGAACTAAGTTGGGTATATTAGGGAAGCCTTGAGGTCTCACTACTTCTACATCAGGGCTCTATAGTCTTTTTTCTCCTCTTTCACATCATACATTGTGCCATGGCTCATACTAAATCATACCCAGGAACATACCCAAAGTCCTTCCCAAGTGTAAGGCTGTAAAGGGCCTCCCTATTTGCTGTCTTCACCCTTTACACTCTTATCTTCACTCACAAACTCTGGTCTGACCCTTCTTTTCGCTTTGCATCACAAGATTCCTGCTTTAGGACTATTCCTCTATTCCTTCTGCCTAGAACACTCTTTCCTCTAGACCTGTGTTTAACACCACTTCCCCAGAGAGCCCAGCTGCAATAGACTGCATATGTGCTACTGTCCAAATTTGTATGCTGAAATCCCAATCCCCAGTGTATAAGGAGGTAACAGAGGTGGAGAACTCATAAATTGGTTAGTGCTCTTTGAAAAAGTTTGCTAATAAAAGGTTTGTTCTATTTCCCTCTTTCTGTCCTATGAGGATATGAACAAAAAAGAAGGCAACCTGGAAATGTGCCTTGGAGATGTGCTTTCACCAGAACCCAACCATGCACCATAGTCTTGAATATCTGGCTTCCAGAAAGGTGACCAAAAAATGCTTGAAGTTCAAGAAGTCCATCCTATGGTTCTGTTATAAAAATCCAAACTACATAAGGCACCTTCTCTGGTCACATTCTCTAGATCATTTACACTGTTTTTCTTCATAAGACTTATAATAATCCATTTAATATCTGTCTCCATCTCATGAATGGAAGCCCATTGATTTTTACCTGATGTATTTACCATCGAATCCCCAGTAGCACAGAGGATGTTTAATAAATATTTGTTGAATAAATGAAGTGAATGAGAATCTTAGAGTATCCATAATGATAAAGTCGTGGTTGGAACAATTTTTCCAAGATCTCATTATTTTTTCTCTAGCTCTATGATAATTCTTAAAATAGTCAATAAGGAACTTTCCCATCATAAGCAGATGATAAATAAACATTTAACTTTCAATTTTGCCTCACTCATTTTTCCCCACCCTAACAACAACAGTGCAGTAACCATAGTGTTCATTTGGTTTACTTGTAAATGAAATTTCCAGTTGTACTGTAGAAGAAGGCTGGAAGATAGGGAAAAGTTACCTTGAATAAGCCTTCAGTGCTGGTAGGTGCACTCACTCCCTGCGGTTGGGATCATGGCAGCACAGACAGAGCTTCAAGTCACTGGAAGTGAACTCAGGACTTAGCAGAGAGGAAGCAGATCTCTTCAGTACCTTTCATGTATCTCTGAGTCAGTGAGTCAGGTTGCCAACAAATACTTACAAAACTTGGCTCATAGGAAAGGCCTAATGTTCCTTACCCTCCAGTAGTCTGTACTCTAGTAGACTAACTTTAGAAATGAGCATTTTGCTTATAAGTGGGTGGCCATGTACAAAGAGACCTGTAACCCTCAGAGTGACTTAGATTGGCCTGAAATCTCAAATCTATCACTAATGAGATAGATGACGCTGAACAGGTGAATTTAAGGTGCACAATAGCTGGCCATGAAATCATGAAGTACTGGAACTCGTCCTTGTGAGGGGGAAGAATCCAGGAATGCAGAAGGGAGACACCGCACTGGACCTGGAAAACACTACCTGGCAAGGGACCTGAGAGAGCAGTAAGAATTTAGAGCCATTCTCGTTCCCTAATAGGAGGATGGAAGATGGTGGCAAGCAAGCTACAAGCAATTAAATCGCATGAAAAATTTTTAAAAAATACATACAACCTCCTCACCATAAATACACAACAGGTCTCATGTGACATCCAGGGCCCTGAGTTTTACAAAGATTTTTTATAGTTTCAGCATACTGTCAGTTTGGGAGCTATGGGTTTGGTTAATAAGAACTGACTGAACTGGACAGACCTGAACTCAAACTGAGCATCAGGAAAGTGACCAGAAGAGCAAGTACTGGAGGAGTCTGGATTCGAATCCCCTTTGTCACACACTGGACGTGGAACATAAATTTTAAATTCCTTTGTCTTATTAATGTAACAGAGATCACAGCACCTATCCTACTCCCCACAAAGGACTTTGTAATGATCTGTTGATTTTAAGCCACTGTTAGATTACATTAGTGGACAAACAGCCGTAAAGTGCTACACAAATCTTCAGAATCATCATCATCATCATCATCATCATCATCATCATCATCATCATCATGAAGACCCTAGGCTGCCAGGGTCCCCTGGTCAGTTCCCTGTTACTTCCTGTGGTTAGCGTAAGGACACAAGTGGGCAGGGCTGTGAAATAGGCTCCATGTTTTCCTTATGACACTCATGAAGTGTTACACCTTCCTCAGTGCTAGACTATAACTAGAGATTGGGGCCTGAAGTCAAGTTGGAAAAGCCACGCTACTTTTGTAAATCTATATAGCTCTGAGAGGTAGGAATATACCTTGAACAGGCCACTCACCCTTGCAAGGAATCCTTGATTTTTTTCAGCTTTAAAGTGGGGAGAGTAAAATAATTCAGAGCCCCCGTGAACACCTGTCAGGCTATGCCCTTCACATGGAAAGTGTCTCAGGATGGGAGGGTTGTGGAGGCTGAAATTCAGCCCCAAATACATAATTGAGCCACACACACAAGAGGCTGAATTTTCTCAAGGGAGGCATTTCCCCTCCCCCCCAATTTCTAAACCTAGAGAAAAAGCTTTTTTTCCAAGTCACAGCAGGGTGCTGCACAAGCTAACAGAGAGCCTATCCTGATACACCTATCGAGAAGCCTTGACTTCAGGATGATAAGTGAAACACTTAGCACATGCCTTGCATGCAATAGGGTCCAGTGCTAGGTAGCTGTCGCAGTGTAATATCACTAATGTACTCAAAAAGCACTTGCTGGGGACCTCCTATATCCCAACTATGATGTCAGGGGAGCTGATAGGTGAGAATGAACAGGATGAGGCCAAGGCCCAAATACAGACATTCAGGAAACTCATGAGATTTGAGTTCTCACACAGGAAACTTTCAGAGCAATTCTTTAAACTTCTAATACTGATGATTATGCTATGAAAGTTTATTTCTACAAATTCAATATTTGTTAAATCTTCAAAGGAACATTTATTACAGTTCTTCAGTGAAGCTGCTTACACATCTCGTACTTCTCTGTGTCCTGTCAGATACACAGTACTGGCTCTCCACGCCATTGTCATTTGAGTCTCTTTGTGGAACCCACTGAGTGCACATGGGTATGAGGACCCTGCCATCAGCATGCTGGCCCTCTTAAAATCTGCTCTATAACTGCTGATTAGAATCTACTTTCTTATTTGTGTGACTATACAGAACTACTTAAGTTGTTCTTGAAGGACATGGCTGTGAGACTCTAGGTGGTTATGTTTTTCTCAGAGATAGATGAGCGTAATGACAAAATAAGATGTTGGCAGAAACTTCCTGAAAACCCCTGGTGATAAATGACAGGCTTGTTATTATTTCTCCTAATTTCTTTTCTGAAAAATTACCATAGGTGAAACCTGCCCAGGAAATAGCTTTAAAGGTTTTAATTAAAGTGGCTTAATGAATTCATCTTTTATGGACATTACATAAATGTTTCATTAAGAAAAAGATTAAGAAATACTCAAAACAAAGATCTGAAATTGTAGCATACAAATATCTTACTATACTTGAGTATCACAATATTTTAAAAAATAAAATACTGAAAATATTAGCATATGTATAAGTAAATTACAATCATTATAACTCTGCAAACATCAGGGGTAATGTTAATACCTTACTTCATAATGATGCTGTCAGAATCAATAAACAATAAAATAAAAGAACCACGATTTCCTTTTTGGAAATTCATTTTCCTTGACTGCAGGTGCTCACTTGAAACCTTCCAAGGTCGTCCCATCTGCATCAAATAGCCAATGATTTTATAGGTCACTTTTATCTTACCTATACAACATGAAGCTGCCCAAGATGGTGAAGCAAGGCGTTATTCCATGACACCTGGTTTGCCCTGAGTGCAGGACTGGCTGTATCACCTGCAGGGCTCAGTGTTAACTGAAAATGTGTCTTCTGGTCAACAACCTCTCAGAAGTTATCAGCAGAGCATTAAATCAAGTGATGATTAGACATGTGTGGGGCTTCTCACCAGGGGCTTTGGTTACTGAACAGGTCCCTAAGCTGCCCTGTCAGAGCGTGGTGCAAGGACTTGTAAGGTTTTGGAAATATCGCAGGCCCTGAACATTCAGTTTGTCCCCTCCTTGATCCCTCTCCAATTCTGGCAGGTTTAGTTCCAGTAATGGAATACACCATTTCTAAGTTGCTGATGTTCACTAAATGAGACATTTTCCAAAAGAGACAATATACTAGCCAATAAAGCATGCTTAAGTAAATGAAAAAGAATCAGAATTATTCTATTTATATTAGGAGGTAATAATTTGCAATGAAACTAGAAATCAATGGCAATAGAAATGATATGATTTGTGTTTCCATGTCCTACAAAAGCCTCATGCAGATGAGGTGGGATTTCCTTTTTCAGAGGTAGCTGAGACTGGAATGTGTGATACTGGTGTAAAGGGCATGTGATTACTAAACCAGTGCATGTGAGTGATTGGTTTAGTACTGCCCTAATCCCAGTAGTGTGAGGAAAATAAGAGGCAGAAAGACGCTGTTAAACTCTCTTGCTATGTTTGCTGTTGCACACACCACATTGCATCTATGATGCTTGTTTGCCACCCCAACCTCGGAGCCAGATGATTAGGGCCTAAAACTTCTCTGAACTGTAAGTCAAACAAACCCCCTTCCCTGTTAACTCTGAGTGTTGGGTGTTTCTCCCAGCAACAAGAGAAAAGTAACTAACACAAGAAACCACATAAACTATACAGACTCATGGAAATTAAACAATGGCCTTGCGAACCATCAATGGGTCATAGATGAAATTGAAAAAGACATTAGACAGTTTCTACACTCAAGCGATAACACCAGTACAACATTTTGGAACCTATAGGAAGGACTGAAAGCAGTCTCAGGGGTGAAGTTCATAGCAGTGAATACAAATCAGGAAAATAGAATGAGCACAAATAACCTAATGATGAACCTCAAAGTCCAGGAAGAACTAGAATAATCCAAATCCAAAGCTAATATGAGGAAGGAAATTATAAAATTTGGGGTAAAAATTGAGGAAGTTGAGACTAAATTGCTGTTGTTGACAGAGCTGACCAGTGCTATATGCAGAATGATATTTGTCAGTTTCCTAGATTACACTTCTGGGTTCTGCCTTCCTTCTCATCTATTGAAGCACCACATGAAAAAAGAACTAAAAGATAAGTCTTTTAAGTTTCTTTCCTCCTTCCTTCCTTTCTTTTTTTGTTGTAGTTTTGCTTTTTTATTTTTGAGATGGTCTTGTTATATAGTTCAGGCTGACCTTAAACTTGTGGGAATCCTCTTGCCTCAGCCTTCTAAGTGCTAAGATTATAGGCACGTGCCACTGCATATGGTACAGACTCACAATCTAGTTTTACAGATGCATTGATCTTTAAAGCTAAATGGAATCTTAGATGTTCTCTAATCTTATATTTTTTGTTTTAATTAGATATTCATCAAATTTCATTTAGGACAAGGATATGTGTTATGGTTTTTGTGACTAGATGTCCCTTCAAAGCCTCATGAAGTCATAGGTGGGGGTTTTGTAGAGGTGGCTGGATCTAGAGTGTGATGCTAGGATTAAGGGCATGTGATTAGTAAATTAGTCCACTGATTGCTCTGGCATAATTCTGAATGTGGACCATGGGAAAGTCCACTGTGAGTGAGTGCTCCCTGCCCTGAGGATGGACAGCCTGGATATAACATAAAGGACAGAAAGATGGTCACTTGTAGCTTGTTGCTTTCTACCTGCCATGAACTGTTTCTCCTCTGTGATGCCCCTCACCATACCACCTTGCCTTGGAGTAAAATGTGGACCAAAATTTCTACAAAGGTAAGCCAAATAAACTTTTCCTGCTTTACTTTGAGTGCTGGGTATTTTGTGTTAGCAGTGAAGAAAGTAACTAAGACAGCACATGAATGAATTCTTGGCTGCATAGCTATAAAGCTGGTGGTGAAACAAATAATCAGAGATTTTTTCCAAAAAAATAAATATTACTTTAATGAATGATCCATGTCAAAACAGACTTGGACAAGATGTCAAAATATTTAGTACTTAATTTTTTAAAATCCCAATCAGAGTAAGGAGAAAGAGGCACAATTCTTAACACCTGGAAATCCCAAGACATGGGATCTAGAATGAGTTCAAAAGCTGTGGAAACAAAGCAAATCAGTCTAGAAATGAGGGATCTGGGTGGCTTAAAGTTAATGTTGACAGAATAGTGTGTGTGTGTGTGTGTGTGTGTGTGTGCACGTGCATATGTGCGTGGAACATGTATTTGTTGCTGTATATCATATACATATATATCTGAAATAAACTCTTATATCATATACATATACAAATAAACTCTCATAAATGCTCAATATGGACCAGACACTGTATTGAGTGTTTTGTAAAACTTATTTAATCCTCGTAAAAACCCTAAGAAGTAAATACTATGTTTATCCTTTTTTTTTAAATGAGGAAAATTAAAGTGAGACTAATGATCTAATCCCAAAACCTGCTCTTTAAGTGGTGGACACAGAATTCAAACTCAAGTAGTCTTGTTTTCGGTAGCTGCCCCAGTGATCTTTTTTTTTTAACTGAATTCTTTATTGGTACAATTACCGTCTCAAAATCACGTATAACATTGGGGAAATTGAACCAGTATATGACACAAGTTAATTCTCATTTTTACCCATATCCCTACCCACCCCCACCTCCTCACCCCCTTTATACATGCTCTTTTATTTTCTTTCTGTATCATATTTATTCCTTCCCCTCATCACATTCCCACACCAAATTTCCTATGGAAATTTCCCACTCTATAAAAGCTGTCATACTTTCTAGAGCTCATTTGCATCTACAGCTGTTCATGCCAAAGAGAAGATCCGGAATTTGTCTAATAAGTGAAATCAATAGATCACAAATAGACAAATTCCCAGTGATCTCCACTTGCGTCCCAACACCATAAGCTTACCCTTAACTCCCAGGGATAAGGAGGCAGGAGTAAATGCTCTGAGTACACAGTGTTCCTTGTACTGCAACCATAGCTGTGACAAATATTCCTATCAACATTATGATGGAAAATGCTCATTTCACAGATATTAGTGATTAATCATCCATTATACAGCTGTAACTTTGTATATATTCTATCCCAAATAACTTAAATTCCTTTTCCACCATTATGATACTACTTTTAAGAGTTAATTTTGCACATTTACTGTAAGGGTTAATAGTGCATTTTTTTCACATGCCATTTTGGTTTCATTTATATTTTGCAGCTAGAAATCAAGCATTTAGCACAAAGCCTCTTTTTCTTCTCTCCAGAAAGACAAAAAAGCCTACAGGATACTAGTTGAAATATGTAGGCTTTTAAAAAATTTAATGTCATTCTACCCATAGCTCGTCTCTTATGTCTATTGCTTATTAAGTGTTCTTTAACCATTGGAAGAAAGATGTAATTTATTTCATGACCATGGGGACAGCTCCTTGTGGGTAGAAGATATGCAATCTATCATTGCATTTCTGTATTTCTATGGTGAATATAACTCAATAACAGGTAATAGAGACAAACACTATTGTCATCTTTGTGATGTCATTATAACAATCCATATCTTCCCATGTAGTGGTAGATTAATATAATTTATACTTGCTACATTTTTCACATATTTAAGCATTTATACTTTAGGTTGTCATTTAAATAATGAATACTGAACTTGAAGGAAAATACTTTCAAGGAGTCTGAAAATGTTTGCACTTTATCCCGATTGAGAGAAGATAAAAACTGTCATATTCTATGATTTGACATGAGGTTGCATAGTCTTTACCTAACTTCTTATTTAGAAAGAAGATAGAACTATTAAAAAATATTATATACTATGATGAGGCATAAATAATGAACCATTTATTGTACCAAATAACAGAATCAAAAATCATGAAATTTTATTTTGGATAAAAATATTATTAAGGAATTTTTCTGAGAATGTTAAATGGTTTGATGCAGCAGATTTACAAATACACTTTTGTGTAGTCATAGCACTTTCTATACTGTCCTTTTGCAATTTCTGGAAGCTTGCTCTATTTGTGGTCAAATATGTGAGTTAAGGGATTTGAGTAGCACAATAAAATTTCTGTGTTTTGCCAGGAACCAACCACAGTATAGAATTCATAAGCTGCACTGTTGTCCCAACATGCTATGATAAGGATATTCTTTCATGGCTCAATAAGTACTTATTGACTAACTACAAACATGACAAAAATGTTTGTCCTTCAACTAAACTGTTTTAGGACTAAACATTCAAGGACCCTATAAAAAAGCCCAGGAATGTTGTAATACTTTTCAAACCACTTTTGTCTTTATTTTGCAATATTGCTAAACTTGCAAAAGGACAGGATAAAAACACACTATTAGATAACCCCCCAGAAAACTACAAGGTTTCTAGGTGTGTTTTTCATTATAATATTTTTTGTTTAATATGAAATTTTTAAAAAACACAAAATAAAAGCAATATTAATTGTATTAGGCATATGCTCCATGACTAATTGTTCAGGTATATGATAAATACACACAAACCATATCAAATTCTTTCTCAAAGAACTTTGGCCAAACTACCTAGGTTAGATGTCTTATTTGGAGCAGCTACCAGCAATTAAGATGGTATTTATTTGTTGTAGTTAGGAAATTGTTATTTCCCAGGGTTAACCAGCATATTGTAGGTAGGTGGACCAAGTTTAAGTTATTCTCCTGACAAATACAAAAAATTAAGATGATGGTCATTTGTTTTTCTGTAAGATATTTTACCTCAACAAACTTTTTTTGTGCACAACATGTGCAATAAAGGTGAGAAATTAAATACAATTTGAAAACATAGTCCCCAAACCTTTCCTAAGATCCTGGTTATATTTGATTAGACTATTCCTATGTATCAGGGCCTGGAGAAGTAATCCTATTATACATGAGCCCAATAAGTTATACTAAGTATTTATGCTAAGAGTATGTTTTTCTTTTTTATGGTTTTGGGGAAGCCAAACTTGAAAAATCTTTCCTACTGTTTTAAAATTCTAAGTTTTACTTTGCAATATAATTTTTAAACTTAAAATAGTTTTTTAAAAAGTAGTCAGGCATATATTTATATGGTACATGTGTGCGTGCATGTGTGTAGTGCTGGGGTCTCATGCATGCTAGGCATGTCCTCTACCAGTGAATTATAACTCACCTTATGTTCATTTTATGCATTACTATTTCATATGCCAAATAAATAAATATATCACAAGGTTATTTAATATAATACTACTATATTTTTAAAGAACATAGAATTTAGCAATAGTGTTGCTATCTTTTTTTTTTTTTTTTTTTTTTTGAGACAGGGTCTCGCTTTGTAGTTCAGGCTGGCTCTGAGCTCACTATGTAGACCAGGCAAGCCTGGAACTCAGCAATCCTCCTGTCTCTGCCTCCTGAGTGCTGGGATGACAGGCGTGAGCCACCACGTCCAGCACTGTGGTGTGTGGTACTGATGGCTGGTGGGCGTGAGTCTCCACGCCCAGCATTGTATGTGGTTGCCGGGGATCGAACTCAGGACCTTGTACTTGCGAGGCAGGCGCCAGAACCACTGAGCTATCCCTCTGGCCCTAGTGTTACTATCTTATTTCTCCAAAAATTAATCACATACATATTTATGGCCAAACATTGTGCTCTAACAAAGAATGCCAGAGAAAGTTGTCCATTGTCTCTCCTCCCCTTCTACGTTTTCTTCTAAGTTGTACCATCTAGGTCCGTGACTTTTTTAGAGTAATTGAATGCCAGTAACTCCAAAAACTATTTCTCTGGCTCTGCTTTTCCTCCCAAAGTTCTACTTGCACATCCACTTCTTTGATTTTGATTTGGATGTCTAACAAGCGTTTCAAACTTAGCATGGTCAACACAGAACTGTTCACGGAGATTTTCCAATTGAACCTCTTGGCCAACAACACTACATCTATTAGTTGCTTATATCCAAACCTGGGAGTCCTTTCCTTTGCCTTCAACAACCCATCTATCATCACAGTTATTTCTACTTCCAAGATATTCCAGATTTGTATCTTTCTCTTCCCTTCTACCAGTGTCACCACCCTTACTCATGTTACATTTTGTAACCACATGGACCACTATTGTTACCAATATATTCAGATCTTCTCATTTGTCTTCTTTAAACCTTGCTTAGAAGAAAATCAACCTTGTTTCCTTAGTAATATAGCCCAACATAATCTTATAACCTGACCCCATTGATGTGTCTGACATCACTTCTTCCCACTGAGTCCTAATATCTTCTTTGTTATTCTCTACAGACCACTGACCCCTTATTTACCCATCTTGGCCTTGTAGTAAAACCAGTTTACTTCACTTTATTACAACAAAACTTTTCTTGTGGGTTTAAAATACAGCTTTAATGTCTCTTATCCAAACTCTTTAGGACTAGATGTGTTTAGATTTCAGAGTCTGATTTTGGAATATCTTCATTTACATAATGAAATATCTTGTGGACATAAAGATATAAATCCTAAATTCTCTTATAGGTCATCATATGAGGCCAGATATGGAATTTTCTACCTGTGTCAACATTCAAAAAATTTTAGATTTTGGGCTGGAGATTTAGCTCAGTGGTTCCAGCACCTGCCTCTCAAGTGCAAGGCCCTGAGTTCGATCCTGGTAACCACATACAATGCTGGGCGTGATGACTCAGGCCCATCAGCCATCAATACCACATACCACAGTGCTGGGCATGGTGGCTCACGCCTGTAATCCCAGCACTCAGGAGGCAGAGGCAGGAGGATTGCTGAGTTCCAGGCTTGCCTAGGCTACACAGTGAGCTGAGGGCCAGCCTGAACTACAAAGCAAGACCCTGTCTCAAAAAAAAAAAAAAAAATTTAGATTTTGGAGGATTTCTGATCTGAAATTTTCAAATGAGGGATTCTCAGCCAAATAACCTTCTTCAAAATTCTGTGAATTATCATAGGGTAGTTAGTGCAAATCAGTGATTCTTAACCCCACTGGACAGTGGAACTTTCTGCAGAGGTTTAAAAAATATGGATACCCAGGCAGAACCTGAATTGAGTCAGTCTCTGGCAGAGGCCAGGGTATCAGTGCTCTGAAAGGCTCCTGAAGATTCTATGTGTAATGAAGGTTGAGAACCCTGATATAAATTATATACTCTCCTTTATTTTAATTGTATATTCACTTGACTTAGGTGATATTTTGTTACTCTTAATAGAGATCACATCTCAATGTAGACCCACCAAGAAATACAGAGACACCAAAGAAATGTAACATGTTTCAGGAAAAGAAAAATAACAAAGATCTGGAAGCTAATGGCCACCACTTTGAGCTCTTCTTGTAATTATAGAGAGCAGAGATAATTAATCTCATGATGTCTCAATAAATTTAGTATTAAAATATTTATGCAAGTTTTTCTTTTCGTGAATTGTATACACATTTTTTAGTGATCTCTGTGTAATGTTTAAAATAGCAACAACTACAAAAAGGTGAACAGAGCAGGATGGCTTATTTGTCATAGTACTGTGACAATGGAAGGGGTGTGGGATACTGCCCATGAATAAGACTGGCTAGTATCATGCTGTACTGTGGATGTCATGGAACACAGATTTTAATAAGGAGTTTTTATGCCCCATGTTTGATTCTTGATCCTGCTTTAGATTAAATGTCCACTCTCGTGTTTATATCACAGGATGCTGCTATTGACTCTGAGAATGAATGAACCTGTTTTAACATGACAAGAGCTCACTGAAATTTGGTGGAATTAACGTTGCTAACAAAACCCAAACTTGTTAGTGTTTTAAATTAGAGTGTTCTTGGCAGCAGTAGAACATCCTGTGGCCTAGAGAAATGACCTAAAAAGAGACTATAAAACAGATCAAAAGGTTGTACACCAATTAGTTCATAAATTACCTATATATTACATGAGTATAAAAGAATCAAACATATGGATTAAATTTCTATTAAAATAGAGTAGAGTTTTTAAATAAAGGAGTAGTAAGCTTTAGAAGAGTCATTTGGATATTTCAGATTTTAACATTTAAGAAGTTCGGACTACTTACTAACACCAAATGTTTATGGATATTTTTCTTTCTTGATAATTTAACAATGTTAAGAAGTTTAGATCATCAGCAGGGGATGGTCAGGGAACTGAGGAAGCTGAAAGAACCCATCCCTTATCACCTGGAAGAAACTACAGTTCATTTTGGTTCACAACAGCTACTCATTCTTGCAGGTCCCTCTCTGATCGCGGCTGGGGTGCACTATACATGGGGCTCTGACCAGCTGGATGTACGGCTGTTCACTTATTTCAAATCTTTGTAAGCCCATATTTTCACTAGACCAATTGGTTGACTAAAGATAAGCTTTTTTTTTTTTTTTTAGATGTGTAGGGTTATCCCTGTCATCTTAGGAGAGAAGAAAGGTAATTTTTCCAGGTATTTTTGGTTTTGCTCTTTTAAAACCTAATTGTGAGCTACAACCTTAAAAATTTGGGAGAAAGCAGTACGCTATGAGAGGAAAGGCCCAGGTGGCCTTAGACCACTGATGAGCTGAATTTGAAGCCTGCTTTGGACACTAACCAGTTTTGTCATTTTGGAAATAAACAGCAATTATGAACACTAATGCAATAGTGGACACTGAGACGACAGATGAGAAAAGCTCTTGCCCACCGTTATGAGGATTAGAATCTTGGGAAATCAAGAAGCGTGCCTTGGTGAAAGTGTCACAAGAGAATTAGGAAGGTCAAGAAAGGCTCCCAAGGGGCCGGGGATTTAGATCAGTGGTTCTGATGTCTGCCTCGCAAGCACAAGGTCTTGAATTCAATCTCTGGTGACCATGTACCACAGTGCCGATCCTGGTGGCTCACGCCTGTCATCCCAGCACTCGGGAGGCAGAGGCAGGAGGACTGCTGTGAGTTCGAGGCTTGTTTGGGCTACATAGTGAGCTCAGGGCCAGCCTGAACTACAAAGTGAGACCCTGTATAAACTCTTCTTTAAGAATGAGTACCTTGTATAATTTTACAATGAAATGAACATATTTGAACATCATTCTCATCTTGTCATCAGTTTCACTATTTGTTTCCCTGTGAGCCATGTTAAGACGCGCCTTTCCAATTATGGATCCCCTTCTCCTGAATATGGCCCACGCCACAGAAAAATAGGCTTATGCAGATATGGTGGCACCTGCTACCAGCTGCCAGGGGAGCTGAGGCTGGAGGAGCAGAACTGGAAGGAAAGCTGGAGAAACTTAGCAAGAACCGGTCTCAAAAGTTAAAAAAAGTTAAAGGAAAGAAAGAAATCAACAGCTTTTAGTATACTTAAAGAGTATACTATTTAATCCTAATATTCTGGGAGCCTGAGGAAGAAGGATTGCAAGTTTGAGCCCAGCCTGGGCAACTGAGCAACGTAGGGAAATCTTGTGTCAAAATTTAAAAAAACAAAAAGTGCCGGGGATGTAGCTCAGTGTCAAAGCCCTGAGGAAAATCTGCTCTATGACAAATACAAAAACAAAGAAAAACAACAGTTGTATTTCTTTTTGCCTTTTTGTCCAATTAACAATTATTCATGAAGGATAGGATAAAAATTATGATTAGAGTTAGAATGAAATGTGAGTTATAATGAAGATTCTTTCCTTGAAATGTAAAAAAGCAAAAAGGAGAATCAAATACCTTCAGAGTTCTCTGAACAACAAACACAAGTTTGTTATAAAGCACTTTGGACACTGTTCCACTGACTAAGCATAATAGTAAAATTTTAGATAAGGTAAGGAACAACTGGCACAAAATTTTTATCTGATTGAAAAAGATAAACGGAATAAAACAAAAACAAAAAGACAATAACTCCATATTGTCTTTGGCCAAGGGAGATGCCTTCTGGAGACATATTCCTATCCATGATTATTCTGATACTTTGAACCATATAAAGAAAGCTTTTAGGGCCCAGCGGGTTAGCTCAGTGGTTCCAGTGCCTGCCTCACAAGCGCAAGGTCCTGAGTTCAATCCCCGGAAATCACATACAATGCTGGGCGTGGAGACTCACACCCACCAGCCATCAATACCACATACCACAGTGCCGGCCGTGGTGGCTCATGCCTGTAATCCCAGCACTCAGGAGGCAGAGACAGGAGGATTGCTGAGTTCGAGGCTTGCCTGGGCTACATAGTGAGCTCAGAGCAAGCCTGAACTACAAAGTGAGACCCTGTCTCAAAAAAAAAAAAAAAGAAAAAAAAAGAAAGCTTTTACGAATGAAGAACACTTTCACCTAGACTTGATGCCAACATTAATAACTTAAGTATTTCAGTGTCTTATGGCCAAATTTCCATATTTTAGCTACCTTAGCAAGAAAACCCAAGAAAATCAATTTGCATCTAAAAAGCTCCTTCATGGAGTTGGCCTGAGTTGGTGGCAAACATCCCAGCTTGCTTAGAGTAGCAGAAGTTGAAGTTTGCTTCACAGAGGATTGCTTGGTCCCAGCTGAATAACCTGCTGGCATCCACTGTTAGCAGAGGGGGAAGCGGATTATGGGGGAGCAAATATTAATATTCTGATTAAACATTTTAAAAACTCATCCCGCTATTTTAAAAACAATTGCACTTCTCTCAGAGAACTCTTACACCTACAACTTCAAGGCCACTTGTAGCTGGAATTTCTATATATACATGGTCTTAAAATCTCCACGTAGTTTGTGTCCCAGAATCAAAACTCTTTCCTTCCACTGCTTTAACTGTGATGTCTAAATCCATGTGGGTGTGTGGCTTTCCTGGACAATCTTAATAGTTTTAAGTCCTTGTGGAGCACTTTTTCTCCCCCAAATCTCCTTTCAAATCTGAAAAAAGATAGGGCTGCAGTCATCTTTGGTCTCAGCTTCTATAAAAACCCAGCATAGTCTTGGCAGCGCTCCTGGAGCGATTTCTTGTTTCCTGATGATCTACTGAATTCACAGACTTAACAAACTTAACTAGTGGATGCCGTGAAAGAGACACTGACATTTGTTATATGCATTCAGAAGCCATGAAGCAACCTAAGTTTACTGGACCACAAAAATTTCCCCAACACCAACCATCATGTAGATTACACAGTTGAGCACAATAATGAGGAAAAGTTATTAATTGTTATTAATGCAAGTCTGTGATGTACATACAAGTCTTCAAATATCAACAGTCAAAACTCCTGAGTGACCACAATTTATTTCTGGGTCCAGACTGAAAAGTCTGTTTATTTCTTGAGTGCTTACTAAATGGAGCCACTGTGCTGGACTGAAAATATGGGCCGAGCATTTCATGCTCCTCACACGGACGGTTAGAATTAGGTGCGATGTCTCCTAGGTTAGGCAGCCTGACAAAGGCACTGCCCAAGGAATGCCCACCCCGGTGTCTGCTCCACGGCGCTGTCAGGCTGATCGGGGAACGTGGTTGCCCGGGTTGAAGGTCAGAACACCAGCAAACTCTTAGGTCTATCTGTAAATAGCATGAGTCGGGGGCTGAGAAGGGTCACTTCAAGGTCACTGTGGTGACCTTTCCTTCTGCCCAGACTCCACACTTTTTCTGTCCAATTGTCTTCCACTCCTGTGGTCATTATTCAGGTCAGGAGATATCCCTGGGGGAGACAGTCAGGCCTAAAGCCTCCACTCATGGTCCCTCGGGGTCCTTCCATCCCACGTCCCCAAGTTCCCCAAGCATCTTCCAGCAGCTCAAGGGCGAAGGAGCCTGTATCCTAAGCTGCCCAGGCTCTGTCCTGTGGAGTCGGGCGACCTCCCCTCTTTGGGGCCCTCGGGGCCCCCAGCGTGGCACTCACTGCACCCGCGGGGCGGCCGGGGAGGTTGGGGGCCTGGCCAGACCGACTGGGCTGGCTTTGACCTCGGCGAGGTCTCAAAGACCCCGTGGCTCCGCACAGCCACCTCTCTTCCTCCGGTGTATGTGGCAGATTCCCCAAAGCAGACCCTCCTTTTCAGCCCCAGGGAGGGCGGCTGGGCTGCAGCTGGACGGGCCGTGGGCAGCTGTCTGCCTGTGTCCCCCCCGATTCCGCGCCTCACGCCCGTCGGCTTGGTCCTCGCCGGGCACTCCCCGCGGGACGCGACCCACAGGGCACAGGGGCAGCGCCCGAGCGGGCATCGGCTCCCGGGGCGGGAAGGGACGGCGGGACCACAGCCTGCCCAGGGAGCCGGCCGGCCGCGGTCCCGGGTCTGGGGACACCGACCTGCCAGTCGTCTCTCCCGGACGCTCTTCCACAGCAGGTCCCAGGCTCTGGCCGTGGAGTCCCGCAGCTGCTCGCTGAGCGACCTCCTGAGGGGCGTCTGCGCAGCTCTGCGCTCGCGGATCATCCTAGGTCGCTCTCATACCGCCCGGCGGGCGCGCCTCCCTCTCCGCGGGCCGCGCGCTCAGGCGCCCGGAGACTCGCGGCCGGACGGCCCGTCGGCGGCTCCCCGGGTCTGCGCTCCGCGCTCCGCGGCGCCGCTCCGGCCACACTTTCCCCGCCGCCCGCGCCCGCCTCCTCCCTCCCTCCGCTCGCCGGCCGTCCGCGCCCGCTCCTCCCCGGAACGCCCCGACCTCTCGGCGGGAAATCCCCACCCCTCTGCAGGCTCACCCAGAGGCCGGCAACCAAGCCACCTCCTGCTCCCTAGTCCTCATCTGTCAGTCTGCGAAACCGCCGCCGCCGCAGCCTAACAACTTCACCGCGCCCGTGAACTCTTCAGGTCTCCGGAGTCCGCGTCACTTGAAACCAGCCGCTCGGCTTGGGACCTGGACCTCGCCAGTGACCCCGGCTTCTGCATATGTCAGCTCTTCCCCACCCATCAGTGAAAACATAAGAGCGCAATCTGCAATGAAATTACCATGGATTAGAGTTAAAATACTATTTCCACTGCATCAGCATTCAGCTCAGAGTAAAATACTTTTTTTTTTTTTTGAGACAGAGTCTCGCTTGTAGTTCAGGCCGGCTCTGAGCTCACTATGTAACCTAGGCAAGCCTCGAACTCAGCAATCCTCCTGCCTCTGCCTCCCGAGTGCTGGGATGACAGGCGTGAGCCACCACGCCCAGCATAAAGCACTTTTTTAATACAAAAGTCAAACAGCAAGGAATTCTCAGAAGATGGGTTGGCTGACCCCAAGAAAGGATTCATATCCTTGTGCAGTTTAAGAAGTATTATGAGGAGCTGAAACAAGATGAATTTTAAGACTTTTTTTTTTTAGCCAAAAGCATAAAGTTGGCTGATAATTAGAAACTGGCTTTGATTCCTCCAAGAAAGAGAAGGAATACATCTTTCAGAAGTGCATCATAAAGTATTGGCCAAGTTATTTTCCTAGGGATAAATCTTCATTTATAAGGCAAGAGCAATATTATCTGAGGTTGCAAGAAGTCTTGAAATTTACAGGATTTTGTTCTGAAGTCCTTAGAAGACCTCAGAGAGAGTAACATGAAAACGTTTGACATGATTAAATGATGTGATTGATGTAAACACCACAAGTTTGGTGAGACAGAAATATTTCAGAAGGAAGTTTCTGTAATCTTAAAATAGTACAATTTCTTAGACCTCGTCTTTTCTTTAATATCTTTTACCCGACTGCTAAATAAGCACCAAAATTAAGTCAACTTTTTAATTTCAGATGTCCCATATGAACTTGGAAAACTCAACATTATTCAGTCCTCCCTTTATTATATAAATTGCTACTGACAGAGTGAAAACTAATTGCTATTGTTCTTGGGTTCTAAATGACTGGCAAGTATTTCCTCCATCAGTTTATATTCTTGGTAGAAGATGGTGAATGAGTGGTAATACAGATTTTACTACGTTATTTTACCATTTAAAATATTCAAAATTGTCTCCTACTGAAGCATACTTCAAAATGCGCTAGAAGTAATAAAGAACTTATGTGCCATCCTGGTGAACTTCGGGAGTTGTCAGTTATGAAGCTATGAGGCATGGGTCAGAAACAGACTCAAAATTCTGGCTTCCTGTTATAGATGAATCCAGTTGCTTCCTGGGCCTGTGCCAAATGCCCCTCTGATCATAGCCCTTGCTTTGTATGTACGTCATAGTAGCAAATGCCCTGTAAGTTTCTTTTCTTGTAAAGTGGCTTCTGTGCTATAGAACAAAAGGTTCCACAAGTACATTCCAGAGGAGGTTTTCCTACTTTCTATTTCAATACATATTTTATACTCAGATGCTCTGGATTAGGAATTTTTCCTGAGTGACTACTTTGAAAATAGATTCAAGCATTGCAGATTTGTTTAGTTTTGGCTGTGGGATGGCTCATGAATCGAAGACTGTCACGGCAGAGCTGGATGAAAGACTGAAGTGATCCATCCCGAGCAGGTGCCTCCTGAGAGCTTGTGCTGCACAACATGGCTCAGTGCTGTGCGGGGCCCAGCTGTTGGCCTGCTGGGGGAAATCTCACAGCTGTGCAGATGGTGCTGCCCAAATGCGAAGTTCCCAAATTCCATGCAACATTCAGTAACTTGAAATCTTTCAAACAGGTCCACAGAGGGCACCGAATCTCATGCTTCACAAGATGAGTTTCAAAGCCAAACCCACTTCCTGAAGACCTTCATCTTCCTTCGGGCTTTTTACCTCTGAGCAGAACCGTCAAGTAGCTGCTCCAGCCCACCTACCATCTTGTTTCCTCGCTTCCTTCCCTTCACAGAAGAAAGAGGAGTTGTTCTTCTTGTCCAAAACTTGCTTCCCATCTTGTGCTCTGCTCTCTGCCCTTCTTCTCTCTACAGGGAATGTACTGCATCCGTGTTTCCTCTGCACTCTTTTCTCATTAGGTTCAATCCTCAAATCTCACTCTTTTTTTTACCCCAAACCAAAACTGGAACTACCGCCACCATCACCAACACACTGCCTCCGAATCTCTGGGAAAAGCAGTCTCCCCCGGCCCTCTGGGACCCCTCACTCCTCACTGAAACTCTTCCTGCCAGCATCACCAACTGTCTTCTGGCTGCTGAATCCAACAGTTGCTGTTCTCTCTGGAGCAGATGGGCTTTAGGTTGCTGCTGCCCATTCTTTTCCCCTGGACCAAGTAATGGCAGGGGGTGTCCTTTCCTGGATCCTCCTTCCCCACCAGGGCCCACGTGGCGTTTCTCAAGGCCACAGACAGAAAGCCCGTGTGTTTGTGGCTATGTCCGCAGGCAGAGGCCTATTTAACTTCTCTGTCTCTGCTCCTTGATGGTACTTCCCCAGAGCATGGTATTGTGGATGAAATGATGTAATCCACTTGGCGCAGAGGAGGGATTTGATCTGTGCTACAGACCATGGTACTATAATTATTACATCACTGTAATAATAATACCCTAAATCTTGCCTGAGTTTCTTAAACATGTAGCCTACAGAATAGCATTACTCCCTCCCATGGCATCCAGTTTGATTTTTTTTTATAGCACTTACTACTTCTGGACATTTTGTTTGTTCATGGTCAGTCTTCCAGACAGTTGTGAGTTTATCAAAGCTCAGCCCTTGTCCTTGTCTGTCTTATCTCCTTGTGTATCCTGAACAGCCAGAACAATCCCCAGGCAATACTACTCAATAAATACCGTAGAATAAATGAATGATTGTGCTCAAAGGTCACATGTCCTATAATTTGTGTATTTTCCGACTTTCTCTCCACATCTGCTCTTTTATCTCCACTTTCTACACTAGCCATAGGCTTCTTATCTTTTTTATTCCCTGCCTCATTCCACTCTGAACTTGTGCCGTGGTTCCTTAATGAGAGTGGAGGAGCACAATTCTCTGTTGAGAATTTTGTTGTTGAAAATCTCTGTTTCAGAATAGAGCCCAGTTTCTAACTGTGGTCAGGAATCTTCCTCGAGGCCATGGTGATGGTGTATTGTTTCATGTGGTTTCCAGCTTTATTGTGGGGATTAATCTTTCTTGCAGGGACTCTAATGATGAAGAGTTCTTTAGGCAACATTTCAGGGTTTTATTGTTGGAGATTCTGAAACACAATCTCATGTTGTTTATTTCCTCATTAAAATGTATGGCATTGAGACATATATGCACTCATGTTTATAGTGTTTCAGTTTGTATAATAGCTAAATCTTGGAATACCGAAGTGCCCATCAATGGCATACTGGATGAAGAAGATGTGGGGTTTTTCTTCCAAAAATAAGGTGGAGTATTACTCAGCCATAAAGAATGATAAATTTGAGTCATTTATACTCAAATGGATGTACCTTGAGGACATACTCATAAATGAATAAATAATACATAGACTTGTAAATACCATATCATTTCTCTAGTATGAGAAACTGAAGATGTAATTTGAGGTCCAGAATGTACGAAAGGTAATGTGAAATAGGAAGAAAATGTTCAATAGGAAAAGGGGAAGGGTGGGGTAGGGGAAAAAAGGAAACAAAACTTACATATCTAGAGGTGGGGTGGAAGGGCAAGGGAAGGGGAAAAACTGGGACTCAAGATGTGTCATGTATAGGTACAAATTCTCAACGTTGAATGTAATCATAATGTATGTATAAAATGGAACAATAAAATAAAGAAAAATATATGTCACTGAAAGTTCTGAAGAAGCTGAGTTTTCAAGCTGGGTCTTTGGCTCACAGTGACCATGACTGCCTTATCTATGTCTCAGGTCTCCCACTGTCAAGACCATAGCCCTCAGGTCTTCTCATGCTAGCAATATTGATTGTTCTATTAATTAAAAAGGATGAAGGTTCCATGTTTCCTTAAAAGTAAAATTTGATCTTCTGTAAGCTCTACACTGTTGATTAATTACTGTTTCTATGATTAGTACTTTTCTAATGTACACTGGTTTTGAATCTTAATGCTTAATGTCATATCATAATACAGATCCTTCTTGATTTATGGTGGTATTATGTCCTGCTAAACCCATCATAAGTTGAAAATATTTGAAATAAAAACTTCCCTGGACTCACCTCGCCTAATCAATGTCTGAGATTAGCCACACAGTACACTATAAAGTGTTACCTTTTTCCTCTGTGATCATGGGCTGACTAGGAGCTGTGGTCAGGGTGCTACTAGCAGTGAAGAATAAGACCTCACCACATATCACTGGGCTGGGCAAAGACTCAAATCCAAACTTCCAGGTTCCTACTGAGTGGATATCAGTAGGATATGAATTATACTATGGTAAAGTAAAAGAAATCATACATCAGGGACTATATTTCATACCACACAGAAAACCATGGTTCAATGTCTTACAAATTTGATGGCACCACAAGCTACTGGAATGAAGAGATTTCTAACGACTGTCATCATCTTGTCATCTTCTTGCAGATTACACTGAGGCATTCTTCAGCCTGTCTGTTTCATAAATGTAGAATAAATTTAGCTTTGGTCACAACTTGCTTTGCTTACATCAATGTAGGGAAACCGACCCACTAATATTCATCCATTTTGCTATGGCTCCCTGCTACAGTTAGAGTAACATAAGGTCTCAATACACCTTGGAGATACTCAGATGTTCACTATGAAACATACAACAGTGCTACTCATTTCTCTAAGGCTGCAAACACCTCAGCTAAAGAACAGGGAAAGCCAGTGACCCTACTCATGTCCACAGGCCCAACTGAAAAAGAAAGTGACTGATGATAGAGCAGAAGAGAAGGCAAGGCTCACATGGTGCTGCACACCTACTAGCTGTGTGATCCTGACACACTGCCTGTCTTTTTTGTTCCTCAGGCTCTGCATCCATAAAATGAGGATAGAAACAGTGCTTCCTTCATAGAGTTTTGGCGAGGATAAACACAACTGATACATGTAAAATATTTAAAATGGCACCGGCCATAAAATGAACATTCATTAATTGCCAATTGTCACTGTTATTATCATTTTATTTTACTCAGATCAATTTTGCAACCCTCACAGAATTCCAAATTAGCTCTGGTCTGGGTAGCATCAAGCCAAATAGTGAGAAGATGCTAAAGCGGTGGTAGAACATGGCAATGAATTTAGGAAATAGAAAAACAGAATTCAAGCCTCACTGGTGAACAACGGGAGTGGAGAAGCCCCAGAACCTCCCTAAACTTACCTGCCTGTATTTGTCACATGCAGAGAACATTTTGTTCTACTCGCCCTGATCAAAGTTTAACTACACGTGCATATTTTACACATTCAAAATGTCATCAAATGAAAGATTCATTTATCATTGGAAGGATTTGGAGAACCTGCACCCGAACCAGGTACATTTCTCTTTTGCATGTTTAAAGCTAGAATATTCAGCAAATGTTTGATTTATGTTTGGCATCTTTAAAAACAGGGAGCATATGTTCTGCATTGAGAGGAAAACCTTTTTAGGTATCTCAACAGATACTCTTACCTCCTTACTTACTCTAAGAAGGTAAGAGATTTTCTTTAGGAATTCTAACATGAATGAGATTGCACTAGCCTAGCATTATCTAGATGAAAAAATTTTCCATACATTATTTAATATAATAAATGCATGGAGTAGGCATTCACACTCTGGGGAAAAATGACAAGCCAAGAAATAAGCTGAGAGCCATGAAAGGTCCTGACCAAGACCACCAGTTTATTCTCCCTCTCCCAGTTCTCTTGGGGTTCTTCAGGGGACAATGGCATTAAGGTAGCTATCAAAAGTCTGGTCCTTTTAACTCCTGCTAGTCTGCTGAACTTCAGAGGTTGTCTGACAGTATTTTAGGACCATCAAAGAAACACACTTTTGTCACTGATGGGATTAAACCTACTTAATCCTTTAATCTGGACTTGAATTGTATTCAAATTTATCAATAAGTCCTTGGGAAAAAAAAAAACCCTGGTTATCTAAAGTGATTTCTGAGACTGAGCCCATTTTAATGCAATGATTACTTCACAATAATCCCTAGTTCTTTCCTGATTTGTTCCAAATACAATGAGGTTTTACAAAGACCAAGAATAGGTGTTATCAACACCCTGCAACTTTCCCTTGTCACTAATAAAGCCCTACAACATGCAAGTAGTGTTATAATGTATTTCAATTTATGATATTTTTAAAAAGTGACAAAATGAAATTCTCTATTTCATTAACAGAATTAATTAAAAAGTATTTGATTTTTAAAAATATTTAACTGTTATTTTTTAACTCCTATGATAATATGTTAACTATGAAGGAATTGTGATTCAGAGTTTCTGGGTGCAATGAAAATTACTTTCAGTGATTAGTATCTTTCTTCTGTCTACTCATCTATTGAACATTGCTGTCTTCTATGTGAGAAAATATGACATGGTCTATATTACTTCAATTGTACCCAATTGACTCTATTGCTAATGATACTAACATATTTTTGACATACTTTTTAATAAAATATTTTGCAGGTATTAAAATAAAAAGAGCTGCTAATTATTACAGAAAAATTATAAAGGCAAACCCATTAGAATCTTGGAAGTTTTTCTAGATTTACTTGATATCTCTATGAATTTGTATAACGCAGAACATCTATTTATCTGTTTTTGTATTTCCTGTTTCTGGTAAAATAAAAATAAAACAGTTATCAAATCAGATTTTCTTAACTTTTTAGATTCAGCATAACTGTCACCTCTGAGAAAGTCCTTCCTGACCATTTATCTAACTAAATGTCCTATTATCTTCCTAAGAGGCACCTTGACTTTCACCCTAGACATTGACACCTAGCTTCTAGAACAGTGTTTGGCATAAAATACGTGCTCAATAAACATGATGAACTAGTACATTATGCACCATTTGCCAAGAAAGTGCATGTCACCACTGGATACTGTCAAGGCTACTTGATCCAATTCTCTACTTTTTGAATAATTTAAATTCTTCTCCTCACCTCTAGGGACCTTTCTCTCCACCCAGCCATTCCTATGGACACGCCTGGGCTAAATCATCACCCAACCTGGTGTGTTTTTGAAATCTTGAACCTTTATCTCAGTCTCTTTTAGGATCTTGCGTCCTTTTAGCATTCCTCATCTTGCTTGTGAGCTTTGTTTTGCTTTTCCTTGATTTAATCAGTCCCCTCCTTCGTGACATTCTCTCCCAGACTTAGGTTAAGCTCTATGAACTAGACTTTCAACCATTGCCTCTCTCCTGTCTTTTCACTTTGTGTGTGTGTGTGTGTGTGTATGTGTATGTGTGTATGAGACAGAGAGAGAGAGAGAGAGAGGGGGGAGAGAGAGAGAGAGAGAGAGAGAGAGAGAGAGAGAGAGAGAGAGAGAGAGAGAGAGAGGTTAGTATCTGCCCTTATTTCCAGACCAGCACATGCAGTCAGTGAAATCTCAGAACTACACACTACACAGACTGGTGAGTAACACAGTGCTGATGGGGTGCGAGTCACCAGCTTTCCTTTGCTATTTTTCTAGATGGTCT
>PVIC010010827.1:0-30098 GCA_004025085.1 Thryonomys swinderianus
GGATCAAACTCAGGACCTTGCGCTTGCGAGGCAGGCACTGGAACCACTGAGCTAACCCTCCGGGCCCCTACATTTTTTTTAATTGAATTCTTTATTGGTACAATTTATATACATCTCACAATCACATATAACATTGGGGAATTTGTACCAATATATGACATAGTCAATTCTCATTTTTACCCATATCCCCACCCACCCACACCTCCCCACCCCCTACATACACGCTCATTTATTTTCTTTCAGAATCATATTTATTCCTTCTTCTCATTATATCCCCACACCAAATTTCCTTTGGAAATTTCCCATTCTACAAAAGACTGTCATACTTTCTAGATCTCATTTGCATCTATAGGTGCTCATATCAACGAGAAGATCCAGTATTTGCCTATCTATGAGCTATTGATTTTACTTATTACATTTTATATATACATCATGATCACACTCAACATGGAGAATTTGTACCAGTATATGACATGACTTCTCATTTTTCCCCATCCCCCACCCACCCTACAACCCCCACCCGCACATACATAAGTTTTGTTTCTCTTTCTTTTTTATCATCACATTTTTATTTTCCCCTCATTACTTCCCCCAACCCCCCACTTCCCTTTGAATATTTTCTATTTCACAATATCTGTCATACACTCTAGGACTCATTTCCATCTTCAGTTTCTCATCTTTTCTCTAGTATGAGTGTTGGCTTCTTCTTGTGGACGTCCCTCAGAAAGAAGCACAGCTGTAGTATTTCTGTTGCACCATGAACCCTACAACATGGACAAACCCAGGATATCTTTTAAGAGCTATCTGTATGGTGTTTAACATAACAAAATAGGAATATAGATTTCAAAGAGGCATTGAAAGACAAAATAAAAATAATTTATAATCCCAAATAAACAGAAAAAAAGAAAAAGCCAGAAGAGGTGAATTAAGCACAAAAGTTGGGGACATATACTTTAGTCATGAATGACTGTGGCACATGTTGTCTTACCTTTCATATTCTAACCTCTTCCCAAGGTAAGTATTGTTCTTTCTATAGTCCTGAAGTTGATCTTCTTGTCGAAGAAACTCCTGGCGAAGCTCAGCAAGTTGCTCTATACACAGAAGAACCAAAAGGAATCAAGTTGATTAACTGGAATGCTTCCTGCTGAAAAACCATAGGATTTGTTTTTTGGGGAGGTATCTGAATTCAAACTCAGGACCTTGTACCTGCAAAACAGGAGTGGCACCACTGAGCTACATTCCCAGCCTTAAATTATGGGATTTTTTTCAGTCACACATACTCCTCAACTTCTTTACTCATATTTCTCAGAAAGTTAAATTATATAATTAATAGCACATTTAGTTGCCTTTTGTAACATATCATGGTCAACAAAATTTATTTTAAAAACAATATAGCCTTACATGTTTTCATATAAACCTGAAATAATTTTAAAGTTAGTCTTCATATTATATAAATACATACTAAAATATAGAGATAGTAGTAAAAACCACCTATCTCTATAAACCTATCTGCCTTACAAAAGTAGAGAAACAAACCATACTTGTTAGGTATAATTAGAAGGGGTGCTGAATTCAAGGCTTCTTTTGTCTACCAACTTAGGTGCCAAGCCCTTTGGAGCTCATTTTTCTAGTTCTGTCTTTGATGTCAGATTCACAAAACCCAAACAAAACATTTTCAGGTTCATGCGTTTTGGTGTAGGATTTTAAGTTTTGAGCTGTAATAGGTAACACAAACACCTAGGTTGGACAGTAACTTCACTACATGTGCTTCTTTTGTTTTCGTATAGGGAGCTTGAAGTTAGGACTTTCAAAATGAGCCACATCCGCAGAATCCATTCCCTGCTTTTTCTGAAAACAGGTCTTGCTTTATCCCTGAGAACATTTAATATCCCTATTTCCTAATATACTATCTTTTATTCTGCTCTATATTTTTACTCTGAGTTTCACATAAAAAAGAAACCATGTGGTATTTAAGCTTGTATGTCTGATTTACTTCACTTAACATTATCATCTCAAGATGCACCCATTTATTTTCCTACAAATGACTCGTTTATCTTTCTTAGTTATGGAGTATCCCATTGTGTATAAATACATTTTTTTTACCCATTTATCTATTGATGGACATAGGAGATACTTCCAAGATTTAACTAATATGAATTGTGTGGATATAATCATAGGTGCTGATACTATGATGTCTTTAGCTCTTTTAGGAAGATACTTGGAAGAGAACAGCTGGGTCAAGGAATTTCTAGCTTTAGCTTTAAGGAATGTTCATATTGATTTGGTTGTATTAGTTTATATTCCCACCAACAGTTTAGAAGGTTTCTTTATACAGAGGATTACAATGGATGCCCACAGAGTCACAAAGGGAAGAGTGCAAAAGGTCTATCTGTACCCTGGGCACCTATAGGCCTGGAGTTCAGTAGTGTCCCATACAAGCTCCTATCAGAAGGCCAAAGGGTCTTTCATGTAAGACTGAAGGATCTGCCTTGGAAGGCTAAAGGCTGAAGACTCTGCACAAGGTGAAGTAAAGATTGGAGCTCTTCCAAAGAAACAGAAATAATCCTTCCTTCTTTGTTTCTCTTTTATACCATCCTAGTGATAATTCTTCTTAGGGTGGGTCTTCCTTACCCAGAACTATGCTGAGCCAATTTAGTTGGGCACTTCTTACTCAAGTTGATATAATCAATTATCACCGTGACCTCTCCATCATTTGTTATTACTTGTTTTTGTTTTTAGACAAGGTCTTACTATGTAGTGTAGGCTGGCCTTGGATTCACTATGCAGTATCCAAGGCTAGCCTGGAACTCACACCAATCCCAAATGCTGGGATTACAGGCCTGCGCCACTATACCTGGCTTATTATTATTATTTTTTTTTAATTTCCTGCTGATGTCCATGCTTTCTAGGGGGACAGAATTGCAGCACTGTTTTAATCTTCATTTTTTTAACAGCCAGTGACTGCTTTTCTTCATGTATTTACTGGCCATCTGTACTTCTGTTAAGTGTCTATTCAATTTGCTTGCCTAGTTATTGACTAGGTCCTTTATTTAGAGGGGATCTAATTTTTAAAAATTCTTTATATGTTCCAGACTATAGTCCTCTGTTGGATGAACCACTGACAAATATTTTTCCCCATTCTATAGGTTGCCTTTTCACTTTGTTGGTTGTTAATTTTGCTCTACAGAGGTTTTTTTTTTTTTTTTGAGACAGGGTCTCGCTTTGTAGTTCAGGTTGGCCCTGAGCTACGTAGTCCAGGCAAGCCTCCAACTCAGCAATCCTCCGGTCTCTGCCTCCTGAGTGCTGGGATTACAGGCGTGAGCCACCACACCCCGCACTGTGGTATGTGGTATTGATTGCTGGTGGATGTGAGTCTCCACGCCCAGCATTGTATGTGGTTACTGGGATTGAACTCAGGGCCTTGCACTTGCGAAGCAGGTGCTGGAACCACTGAGCTAAATCTCCAACCCCTCTACAGAGGCTTTTTAACATGACATTTGTGGATTCTTAGAACCATCTCCTGTGCAAGTGGGGTTCTATTCAGAAAGTTCTTGCCTATGCGTACGACTTCAAGAATTTTACCCACCTTGTCTTTTAGCAGGCTGTTTCTGGTTTAACATTTTACATTTTGATTTTAATTTAGTATATGGTAAGATCCAATCTAGATCAGTCTTCTGTATGTAAATAGTGAGTTTTCTCCACAGCACAATGTGTCTGGGTTACTTCTGTATCCTCTGTTCTATTCCACTGATTTGCGTGTCATTTCTATGCCTGTACCATGCTGTTTTTACCCAGGACTGCTTATTCTATTCTCTGTCTCTTCTGGTTCACAATAATTTTAGGATTGATCTCTCCAGCTCTATGGAGAAAGTTGTTGGGATTTTCATTGGGACTGCATTGAATACTTGTCAATTCTGGAAATACTGCCATTATGACTACGTTGGTTTTGGTTACCCAGGACAGGGATATCTTTTCATTTTCTGATATCCTCTTCAGTTTTCCTTTTCAGAGTACAACAGTTTTCACTGTAGAGGTCTTTTGCTTCCTTAATTACTAAGAATTTATTTTCTCTTGGTGCTACTGTAAAATAGTATTTTTCCCTAATTCCTTTCTCAGTGGGTTCATTATTAGTATACAAAAATTCCACTTATTTTTTGTACCTTCCTACATTACTGAATTTTGTTATTAATTCTAAGAGTCTTTTGGAGCATTTTTGGGTTATCTCCTATGTAGAAGATACCATCTGCAAATAATCTGTATTTTTTTCCTATACATATCAATATGTTCCCCTTTCCCTTTTTTTTTTTTTTTTTTTTGAGACAGGGTCTTGCTTTGTAGTTTGGGCTGGCCCTGAACTCACTATGTAGCCCAGGGTATCCTCGAACTCACGGCAATCCTTCTGCCTCCACCTCCTGAGTGTTAAGATTACAGGCATAAGCCATCATGCCCAGCACTGTGATGTGTGGCACTGGGGATCAAACTTAGGACCTTACACTTACCAGGCAGATGCCGGAACCACTTAGCTAAATACCCAGCCCTTACTTTCTCTTTTCTAATTGCTTTGGGTAATGTTTCAAGTAACAGAAGACTTGTTTTGAGAGGGATAGCTTTCAGTGTTTCTCCCTTTCACATGATGGTAGAAGTAGTTTGTCAAAAATGGTTGGGCCGGGGCCGGAGGGTTAGCTCAGTGGTTCCGGCACCTGCCTCACAAGCGCAAGGTCCTGAATTCGATCCCTGGTAACCACATACAATGCTGGGCGTGGTGACTCACGCCCACCAGCAATCAACCAGCAATCAGCACCACATACCACAGTGCCGGGCGTGGTGGCTCCCACCTGTAATCCCAGCACTCGGAGGCAGAGACAGGGGGATTGCTGAGTGTGAGGTTTGCCTGGGCTACACAGTGAGCTCAGAGCTAGCCTGAACTACAAAGCAAGACCCTGTCTCAAAAAAAAAAAGGCTATTATCGGGCCGGAGGGTTAGCTCAGTGGTTCTGGCACCTGCCTCGCAAACTCAAGGTCCTGAGTTCGATCCCCGGAAATCACATACAATGCTGGGTGTGGAGACTCATGCCCACCAGCAATCAATAGCACATACCACAGTGCCGGGCATGGTGGCTCACACCTGTAATCCCAGCACTCGGGAGGCAGAGACAGGAGGATTGCTGAGTTCAAGGCTTACCTGGGCTACATAGTGAGCTCAGGGCCAGCCTGAACTACAAAGTGAGACCCTGTCTCAAAAAAAAATAAATAAATTAAAAGACTATTATCATATTGAAATAAGGTATTTGTATACCTATTCTCTCTAGTTGTTTTGATTAGAAATTTGGATTTTTGTCAAAGGTTTTTTCCACATGATCTATTGATCATGTGTTTTTTGGCCTTTCTTCTATATGTGATGTATAACACATATTGATTTGGAAACAATGAATCATCCGTGCATGCCTGGGATAAGGCCTACCTAGTCATGACATATGATATATTTGATGTTTTGTTGGACTGTTTGCCAGTATCCTGTTGAGTTATTTTACATCTATTTTCATGAAAGAGATTGTCTATAATTCTCTTTATGGGTTAGATCCTTCTCTGGTGTTGGAATTAAGAACCATGCTAGCTTCTAGGAATGACTGTAGGACTATTTTCCCCATTGAATTTCATTAAAAAGCTTGAAGAGTATTGGTATTAGAGTTCCCCTGAAGTTTTTGCAGAATGCAGCGGTGAATCTGTTTGAACATGGGGTTTTCTTAGTTGGTAGGTATTTATTACTGTTCAATTTCATCACTACTATTAGATTATTGAGGGTTTTTAAATCTTCTTGGTTCAACTTTGGTAATTTGTATGTATCTAGAATGCATCTATTTCTTCTGAATTCTCCAATTTATTTGCAACAGGTTTGTGGAGTAGTTGTTAATAAGATTCTTTTATTTTGGTAGTGTCTGTGGTGGTTTTCCCTCATTTCTAATTGCACTGACTTGGGTTGTGTCTCTCTTTTGTCAGATTGGTAAAATATTTGTTTATTCTTTCAAAGAACCAACTCTTAAGATTCATTAATTTTTTGCATTTTTTGGTATCAATTTCATTGATTTCTACTCTTATCTTTATAATTTTCTTTCTTGTATTAGCTTTGGGTTTGGATTGTTCTTGCTTTTCTAGGATCTTGAGGTGTACTGTTAAATTATTTGTCTAGACTTGTTCTGCTTTTGTGATGTGGGCTATACCCTAAAGCTATAAATTTCTGTTGTAAGACTGCTTTCATTATGTCTCATAAGTTCTGGTATGTTGTGCCTGCATTATCATTTAGTTCCAGAAGCTGTCTTGTTTCTTCTGTAACTTACTGTTTAGGCAAGATTGTACTGTTTGATTTCTATGCATCTGAATAATTTCTGTGTTTTCTTGTGTTGTTGATTTCTAACTTCATTGTGCCATGGTCTGGTACTGTGCATGATGCAATTTCAATTTTACTTTTACTTAAGGCTTGTTTATTGGCTACCATGTAGTCTATTTTGGAAAAAGTTCCATGTATTACTGAAAAGAATGTGTGTTCTGTTCTGAGTAGATGACTATTAAGTCCATTTGTTTGAGGGTTTTGTTCAACTCGAATGTTTCTTTGTTGACTTAGTGTCTAGTCGATCAATTTGTTTCACTTATACTACTAAGTTTCTCTTAGTTCACTAAAAAAGTTTTTTTTTTATTTTTTGAGACAGGGTCTCACTTTGTAGTTCAGGCTGGCCCTGGGCTCACTATGTAGCCCAGGCAAGCCTGGAACTCAGCAATCCTCTTGTCTCTGCCTCCCGAGTGCTGGGATTACAGGCATGAGCCACCACACCCAGCACTGTGGTATGTGGTATTGATGGCTGGTGGGCGTGAGTCACCACGCCCAGCATTATATGTGGTTACGGGGGATCAAACTCAGGACCCTGCGTTTGAGAGGCAGGCGCCGGAACCACTGAGCTAACCCTCCGGCCCCACTAAAAAAGTTTTATGTTATTATCTGTATTTTCTTTGTGAGACTTTTTTGTGCTACGTACTCTGAGGTCATCTTATAGTCTGAGTTACTTTTAAGATTACAATATATAGGGCCGGAGGGTTAGCTCAGTGGTTCCGGCACCTGCCTCGCAAGTGCAAGGTCCTGAGTTTGATCCCTGGTAACCATATACAATGTTGGGCGTGGAGACTCACGCCCACCAGCAATCAATACCACATACCACAGTGCCAGGTGTGGTAGCTCACGCCTGTAGTCCCAGCACTTGGGAGGCGGAGACAGGAGGAATGCTGAGTTCGAAGCTTGCCTGGGCTACATAGTGAGCTCAGGGCCAGCCTGAACTACAAAGCAAGACCCTGTCTCAAAAAAAAAAAAAAAAGATTACGATATATAGTCTACTATTATTATTCTCTTGCTATTAAATTTTATTTTTTCACACAATATAGAATTTTAAAGTTTACTACAGTAAGACATATTGCCATTAATCTTCCTCAAAATATTCCCCCTTGCTTCAAACACACTTATACTACCATTTTGCCACTTCCTGAAGCAATCCAGAAAAGGAAGACTTCTGGAAGTCTTCTTTATGAGTTATGGAAGGTGTGATAAAAAATATGATGAATGCTATTGATACATGCCATCCAATGGGAAGGCAGGTTCATAAAAATATGTCCTTATTCACTGGATCTGCTACAGTGTGACTTCTGGGCTGTTCCCAAGTCAAAGGACCAGAAAAAGCAAATGTTTTGAATTGATTCAGGACATCAAGGCACCATAATAACAGAACTAAAGACACTCATGAAAGAGGAATTCCAGAACTGCCTCAGGAAGTGGCAAGGAGAGTAGGGGTAAGTGTTTCTGAAGTAAAGAGGACTATCTTGAGGGGCAATTAATAACAATGTAACTTTTACTGTAATATATTTTAAAAATTTAAACACCATATTCTACTATCATACCCTACATTTTTAAAAAGGAGATGTAGGGGCTGGGAGTGTAGTTCAGTGGTATGCTTAGCATACATAAAGCTCTAGATTCAATCTCTAACACTAAAAACATTTAAACATAAAAGATGCAAAAAACACGTTAAAATACCATATAATTGTGTCCTTATAAAAATGCAAAATAAAAATATAAAGGTATCCTGAGTGATTATGCCTGTTCTGAGAATATTTTTTTTTCCTCTACTTTCTAATTTTTTTGGGGGGGGTTTGTTTTTTTTGAGACAGGGTCTCGCTTTGTAGTTCAGGCTGGCTCTGGGCTCAATATGTAGTCCAGACAAGCCTCAAACTCAGCAATCCTCCTGTCTCTGCCTCCCAAGTGCTGGGATGACAGGCATGAGCCACCACGCCTAGCACTGTGGTATGTAGTATTGATTGCTGGTGAGCGTGAGTCACCATGCCAAGCAATGTATGTGGTTACCGGGGATCGAACTCAGGACCTTGTGCTTGCGAGGCAGGCGCTGGAACCACTGAGCTAACCCTCCGGCCCAACTTTCTAATTTTTATTATGGAATTATAGTTGTGGCACTAAATAAAAAAAGTCACATGAACATTTCCTGATATATATATGAATAGGAAAATTAACAATATAATTGCAACTATACTATAAAATAATCAGGTATGAAAAATCAATGCTGGGTTAGTGATTTAGCTCAGTAGTACAGCACCTGCTTAGCAAATGCAGGGTCCTGAATTTTATCCCTGGAACTAATTCAGTGATTTGTATGTTCAGAGTTAATAATATTTACACATTCAAGCCAGATTTAAAATTTCTTCTTTTAGTCTATATATTCTCCAATCCGTAAACATGGTTGATCTACCCCAACCTCAGAAATACATGATGAATCTGTGGCCATCAATGATATAGTCAGCTTGTTATCTGATCCTGTCCCTCATCTCCTATGACATAGGGCTGCCAGGAACAGGAACCCTGTCTGAACCCAATTGTGAATGTTGATTCTACAGAAAAAATGAGATTGATGTAGGAAGCAATGACGGAAAGACTTACAGCCATGAATGGAAACAGCAGTTCAATTAGCCTGTGCTCAGAGCAGAAAGGATCTAGAATTGCATGTTATTGCAGTTAGGAAAAAAAAAAAAACAGTAACTTCAAGCAATGGATGAAAACTGATGCTTTCTGGTAAAGAACAATTCTTCTCAGGAGATATGGAAAAGAAAAATCACAGTTGCCATTTCCTTTTGAGTTACGCCACTTTTCCTTACTCTATAAAATGCCTAAAATAGCTTCAGATTGAACCTGCAGCTTAGTGTACTTCAAGATTTAAACGGTTTTCCTGCATTCCCACACAAAGCTTGCTACTGTCAAAATTCCTCCACCAGAAAACAAAGTTTATATTTAATTTTGTAAAAAGGCTAAGTGAAGATAAAGGGCTTTGAAATATAATTGACAAAGAAAAATAAAACCACGGTATAAATGAGTTTTAGCCCTTGTAAAACATCAGCTTTTTTTTTGTTTGAATACAGGAAAAGGGTCATAAAACAGAGTTGATCAATACCTTAACTGGGTCAAAACAAAGACTTGAATCACAAAAAGCAAGTAGGCTAGCAAATGCAGGGTCCTGAATTTTTACATTTGCTACTTTTGACTGATTGGCACGTTTTAATCATATGAATGCAGAGATACTCTGTGTCTTGTGCAGCTGAACTTCAAGAAATAAGGGAGGGGCAGAGATTTAACTCAGTGATTCCAGCGCCTGCCTCACAAGCGCAAGGTCCTGAGTTCGATCCCCAGTAACCACGTACAATGCTGGGTGTGGAGACTCACGCCCACCAGCAATCAATACCACATACCACAGTGCTCGGCATGGTAGTTCACACCTGTAATCCCACCACTCAGGAGGATTGCTGAGTTCGAGGCTTCCCTGGGCTACATAGTGAGCTCAGGGCCAGCCTCAACTACAAAGCAAGACCCTGTCTCAAAAAAAAGAAAAAAAGGCCGGAGGGTTAGCTCAGTGGTTCTGGCGCCTGCCTCGCAAGCGTAAGGACCTGAGTTCAATCCCCGGTTACCACATATAATGCTGGGCGTGGTGGCTCACGCCTGTAATCCCAGCACTCGGGAGGCAGAGACAGGAGGATTGCTGAGTTCGCAGAGGCTTGCCTGGGCACCATAGTGAGCTCAGGGCCAGCCTGAACTACAAAAGCAAGACCCTGTCTCCAAAAAGCAAAAAAAAAAAAAAAAAGAAATAAGGGGGGAAGCGAGTAGGAGTACAGCTTAGGGCACAGCACTCACCTAATAATGTAAGACCACGGGCTCAAGCCCACCACAAAAATACTAAAAGTAATAATAACAACAAAGTTGAGGGAAAAGGATTTGCCTAAGGGAACCATTTAGCATTGTTACTGTTAACAGTTTATAACCTCGGCCTTACATATGTTAGGCAAAAACTCTACTCCTGAGGTACATCCCCAGCTGTTTTAATTTTTGTTTTGTTTCATTTTAATTTTGAGAATGGTCACACCAAGTTGTGCAGGCCTCTATCTGCAGTCCTACTCCTCATCCTTGCTGGTGCTAGGATTTATATGCTAAGATGCTGGGTTAGGAGCAGCTTTTTTTTTTTTTTGAGACAGGGTCTCACTTTGTAGCTCAGGCTAGCCCTGACCTCACTATGTAGCCCAGGCAAGCCTCGAATTCAGGAATCCTCCTGCCTCTGCTTCCTGAGTGCTGGGATTACAGGTGTGAGCCACCACTCCCAGCTAGGAACAGCTTTTAGAACAAAACAATACATATTTACTTCTACAAAATTGTAGTTTTAATTTTCGTTCTATAAGAGTTATACAAAGAAGGCAAGCTATTTAAAATAAATTCATGTATATCAGAAAATTTTACAACAGGAATTTTATGAAAAACAAAAGAACTCTCATTCTTTTTACTCCCAAGAAAGTATTAATTACCATAATGTTTTAAAAGGGTCTTAATGTATCAAGTATTAATTTTAAAAAGTCAAATCTGGATTTTATAGGTAACTTGACAAGAGATGGTTTCAGGGCTGGGGATTTAGCTCAGTGGTTCTGGCCTCTGCAAGCACAAATTCTCAAATTCAATTCCTAGTAACCACACAGCACTACACTGGGTGTGGTGGCTCACGCCTATAATCCCAACCCTTGGGAAGCAGAGGCAGGAGGATTGCTGATTTGGAGGCTTGCCTGGGCTACATTTTAGCTCAGGGCCAGTCTAAACTACAAAGCAAGACCCTGTCTCAAAAAACAAAAACAAAAAAAAAAGAGATTATTTCACTATAAGTCATTCCTAAATTTCAAAAGTTACATTGTGCAAAAGTAACACGAATAAAGTTCAATCTTTTTTTTTTTTTTGGAGACAGGGTCTCCCTTTGTAGTTCAGGCTGGCCCTGGGCTCATTATGGAGACCAGACAAGAGTCAAATATGTCCTATCACTTCATCTAAGAAAAAACGTGTACTTTAAAATTTAGTAGCATTTATTTATTACATATTTATGCTTTCCAGGTTTCTTTATGTTCCCAATATTTCCAAAACATTAAACTTGGAGGATCAGACCCAGCATCTTGACCTGAATGGGTTATTTGCAATCAGACACAACACAGGGAAAATGCTCCCCATTTCTCTAGAAATATGACAGCTCTGATGATGTAATATTATTCATGAAGGCACATTTCAAGGTGAAATTAAGAGATACAGATTTTTTTGATATAGTGGTTCATGATTTAAGTGATATTGACTACTCACTAACATTAATGAAAATGATTCATCACTTATTAAACCAATTAAATGTTTAGCAATTGGAAGTATCGGTAATAGTTCAAATTTATAATAAAAAATTTATTACAGTTCAGTTTTCTTTGAGGATTCTCATAAGAACATTTTATCATGTGAACCTTGTCTGACACAAGATTAAAATGCAGACCTATTTTGACTTGTATTATCTAAAAGGTAATATTAAATAATTCATTTTATCTTCAGACAGAACAAATGTTTTACCACCATGCCTTATACAGAAAAGTGTATTTTAGTTAGCTATTTAACAATTTCTTAATTTTTGAATATTTTAGACATATAGTGACCATTAACTTTTATCTACAATTAAGTTTCTTACCCTTTAAATGATGTATGTCTGCCATCTGATAAGATATGTTGTTCTGGAGTTTAACCTGAAAAAACAATGAAGTTTTCATTTTACTAAATACGTAATTTTGCTCATATTTACTTTGTTGTTCATATTCACTATGAGCTTGATAAAAAATTCAAACATAAACTGATTATTTATACCTTATCTCTTTTTAAAAAGTTAGAGGTATAGTCTAATTTTATAATGTTTAAGTTTGTACAAGATTATTCATTATACTTGACAGTGTTAAATTTGAGTTAAGCATCATGTAATGATATTTTATCAAATTCTTACCAGAAAATCTTACCAATTCTATATTTAATAAAATCTGCTTGAAACAACCTCAAAAGTAATTAATGATTATCAAGTTCTCGTAGGATAACACAGCATCATGTGTTACATTCTAACTCAGGATTTAGTGCTTAGTCACTGTCTTCTAGGGATCAAGAAGAAACAGTAAGAGCCAAAAATGCACCAAAGTAAGACTAAAATCGAGGCCTGCCATACAACCTAAAAACTTTTAAAAGCCTTGGATAAGCCGAGACCTTATATACTTCTGTGTCTCTGTTCTTGCTTTAGACAAGCTCCACCTTTTACAGGTAACTAAAATACCACTATAAATCAGCTCTTGTCTCCCACAATGTAACTTCACACTGAAAGGAACCTGCAGACTCATAGTGAGCAGAAGTAGCAATATGAATAGCACAAGGACTGTGACAAATGCTAAACGTGGCAAACGTAATTTAAAAATATACTCTTAGGGCCGGGTGCGGTGGCTCACGCCTGTAATGTCAGCACTCAGGAGGCAGAGGCAGGAGGATTGCTGAGTTCAAGGCTTGCCTGGGCTACATAGTGAGCTCAGGGCCAGCCTGAACTAAAAAAAGCGAGACCCTGTCTCAAAAAAAAAAAAATACTCTTAGAAGTTTTGGCTTTGAAATAATTATAGATTCACAGAAACTTGCAAAAGTAGCACAGACAGGGGGCCAGAGATTTAGCTCAGTGGTTCCGGTGCCTGCCTCGCAAGCGGAAGGTCCTGAGTTCGATCCTGGGTAACCACATAGAAAGCTGGGCATGGTGACTCACGCCCACCAGCAATCAATACTACATACCACAGTGCCGGGCATGGTGGCTCACGCCTGTAATCCCAGCACTTGGGAGGCAGAGACAGGAGGATTGCTGAGTTCATGGCAGCTTGCCTGGGCTACATAGTGAGCTCAGGGCCAGCCTGAACTACAAAGCGAGACCCTGTCTCAAAAAAAAAAAAAAAAAAGTAGCACAGAGAGGACCCAGGTCCCCTTCACCGTTTTCCGCAGTAGGTACATCTTACATTATTACTGCATCAAATCAGGAAACTGATACTGATATATGTATGTACAATTCTATGCCATTTTATCATATGTGTAGGTCTGTGAAACTACCATCACAGTGAACACAAAGAATCTTCCCATCAAAAAGATCTTATATATGGTGTCTTTTATAGTCATATATCTCCTTGTCCCACCACCCAGTACCACTGGAGGAAAGAAAATAAAATTTTTTTTGCAGTACCAGGGATGAAAGTTTGGCCCTTGTGCTTGCAAGTCAGGCATGGTACCACATGAGCTAAATCTCCAATCCTGTAAAACAATTTTAAAAACAAAAGAGCAATCTTGTTAGGTCAGGTAGTGCACACCTGTAACGCCAGCTACTTGTGAGGCTGAGATAGAAAGTTCCAAGTTTGAGGCAGCTTGGGCAGTTCAGTGATACTTTTGCTCAGACACAGAATAAAAAGGGATGTAGCTCAGCGGTAGAGCGCTTGCCTGGCTTGTGTATGCTCCTAGGTTCCATCCCCAGTACTGGGAAAAAAAAAAAAAAAAAAAAAGGAAAGAAAAAAAAATAGTCTCAAGGAGTTAGCAGGCAAGGGAGCACTTAATACAATGTAATTACTACTGAAATTCTGAGCTGAGGAAAGTTGTAGAAAGGAGTTTATCTCAAAGGGTGGACAGAAAAGAGCATGATGCTCCACCAAAGTGTGATCTGTCTCAAGCACCAGATAGGAAGAACAGCAGGAAAGGATGGGGAGAGCAAGATCAGAGAGGGCCTTTCAGAATCAAGTAGTCTATTCATCAATCAGCCAATGATTAAAATTTAAAATGAAAATGCATTCATAGGGACAGAGATTTAGCTCAGTGGTTCTGGTGCCTGCCCAGCAAGACCAAGTTCCCTGGTTGATCCAGTAATCACATACAATACCAGGCGTAGTGACTCACACCCACTGGCAATCAATACCACATACCACAGTGCTGGGCGAGGTGGCTCGTGCCTGTAATCCCAGCACTTGGGAGGCAGAGACAGGAGGCTTGACTACATAGTGAGCTCAGGGCCAGCCTGCACTACAAAGTGAGACCCTGTCTTAAAAAAAAAAAAAAAAAAAAGAAAGAAAGAAAATGCATCCACAGGGCTGGAGATTTAGCCCAGTGGTTCTGGCACCTGCCTAGCAAGCACAATGTCCCTGGTTAGATCCCGGTAAATATGTATAACAATACTGGGCGTGGTGACTCACTTCACCAGCAATCAGTACCGCACACCACAATGTCAGACATGGTGGCTAACACTGGTAATACCAGTACTCAGGAGGCAGAGGCAGGAGTATTGCCGAGTTCAAGGCTTGCCTGGGCTACATAGTGCGCTCAGGGTCAGCTTGAACTACAAAGTGAGACCCAGTCAGAAAGGAAGGGAGGAAGGGAGGGAGGGAGGGAGGGAGTGGGAAGGGGGGGATAAAGAAAGAAAGGAGGGAAGGAGGGAGGGAGGGAGGGAGGGAGGGAGGGAAGAAGGAAGGAAGAATGAAAGGAAGGAAGGAAGAAAGAGAAAGAAAGAAAGGAAAGAAGGAAAGAAAAAGAAAATGCATCCATAAATAAGAATCAGATAAAAGCTGAACCATTCTGGTGAAGCAACAGAAATCTAGGAGTCTCATTTTCTTTTTTCCTTGGGGGTTTTGAAGAATAAAGTTTAAATTATGCTGATAGGTGGTCATAAAAAGGAATGAAGTCCTATACTAGTGTATGACAAAACATGCATGTGCTTTGAAAACAATATGGATGTGAAGTCCAATTTGTATAATTCTACAAATAGATAAATCTATAAAGACTGAAAGGAGATGACTGGTGCCAGCCCTGGGGAAAGAAAAGGAATGTGGAGTGACTTTTTTTGAAGTGCTGAGCACCAAACCCAGGGCCTCATGCACAGGGAGCAAATGCTGAACCACTGAGCTACACCCCCAGCCTGGAGGAGTCACTTTTTTAATTTTTTGTTTTGCTATGTAATCTTGGCTAGACTTGAACTTTCCTACTAGTCCAGGCTAGTCTCAAAGTGCAATCTTCCTGACTCAGCCTCCTGAGTAGTAGCAGAGCAAGTATACTATACCACCAACCCTGGCAAAGGAATAACTTGTTAATGGTGACAGAAACTCTTTCTGGGGGATGGAAATGTTCTGGAATTAGTGGGGCTGACTGCATGACACTGAATATATTAAAAATAACTGAATTGTATGCTTTAAAAGGGTGAGTTTTATGTATTTGAATTGTTATCTCTCTGTTTTTTGGTTTTTGGTACGAGGGATTGAATCCTTAGGTCTCACACTGAGTTACATTTCCAGCACTTTTAAATTTTAATTTTGAGATAATATCTCACCAAATCATTAAACTGCCAGGGTGGGCTCAAACTTGTGATCCTTTTGCCTCAGCCTTTCAAAATGCTGGGGGCCACACTTGGCTTAAATTTCCTTTTTTTTTTTTTTTTTTTTTGAGACAGGGTCGCACTTTGTAGTTCAGGCTGGCTCTGAGCTCACTATGTAGCCCAGGCAAGCCAATGCGAACTCAGCAATCCTCCTGTCCCTGCATGCCGAGTGCTGGGATTACAGGCGTGAGCCACCACGTCTGGCATTGTGGTATTCGGTGTTGATTGTTGGTGGGCGTGTCTCCACACCCAGCATTGTAGGCGGTTACCGGGGATCGAACTCAGGACCTTGTGCTTGCGAGGCAGGCGCCGGAACCACTGAGCTAACCTCTTTAATACAAAAATAAAATAAAAATAAAACTCCTCAGTGTATGTAAGTTTACAGGGGAAAATGGAGATAAAATAATGGACAAATGCTGTGTACTTAAGTAGTTTATTAATTAAGAGAGGCAGTTGCTGGGCGTGGTGGCTCACGCCTGCAATCCCAGCACTCAGGAGGCAGAGACAGGAGGATTGCTGAGTTCGAGGCTTGCCTGGGCTACATAGTGAGCTCAGAGCTAGCCTGAACTACAAAGCAAGACCCTGTCTCAAAAAAAAAAAAAAAAAAAAAAAAAAGCTTTAAAAAGAGAGGCAGTCAACTAAATAAGTTATCATAAAACTAAATGGTATCATTGAGTTCTACAGACAAAGCAGGAGAACTTAGAGCAAACACTTCAATCTAGCCTGGAGGAGGAAGCAAGGCTTCTGGAGATGGCCACAGTGGCTAGAATGACTCCTGTGCAGAGAGGAGTGTTTCACCAGGTGGAAACAGGAAAAAGGGAGGAGGAAAGACATTCAGAGGAATGTATCAAACTCAGAAGTGAAAAGCACTGAACACGCTAAAGATATAAGCAGCACCACAAAGCAGGAATAGACGACTGAGGGAAATGGTAAGACATATGACTAGAAAGGGAAGCAAGGTACCAACTAAGGCTCTTGCCAAGATGTGGATACATCCTAGAGAATGTGGTCAACATTTAGAGGACTTTTACCCAAGCACTGAAATCTAATTTGCAATTTGAAGTCCACATGGCTAAAGCATAAAGAATAGACTAAAGGGGACAAGAACAGAGAGGGAGACAGGTCAGGGAACACAGTCACATTATATGGCAAGAGAAAATACTGGTCTAAGCAACAGAGGCAAGGAAACTGAAGATGATGAGCCTGGTTTTTTGTAGGACTGACAACCTAAGGATGACCTGTTAACAGTTTTCAAATGGGGAAAAAAAAAATCAAAGAGATTTTGTGAATTATTTAAAATTCAAATTTTAGTTTCTATAAATATCAATGTATGGGAAACTAGTCATACCAGCTAATTTACATATGGTATATAAGTGCTTTCTACCAACAGTGGCAGAGCATATATAACCAGGAAACCCTAAAATATCTATTATCTGTTTTTTTTTTTAATGTAGAAAAGAAGTCTGCTGACAGCTGGTCTAAATTAATAAAATGAAGGCAAAGGGGTAAATATATGAGATATTTTTATATAAGATATTAAAGAAGAAAAACGAAGAGTCTTGCTGATTAATTATGAAACAGAATTATAACTGAAGACAGATGAAGCATCTAGGATTATATTTAGATTTCTAAATACGGGTTCAAAATGTGTAAGAATACAATTCTCTACAATGGGGAAATACAGGAAAAGAAACAGAATTAGGACAGGGAGGGTTATGGCTTATATCTAGACATCCCCTCAAAGCCGCATATGGTCAGAGATGACTGAATCTAGAATGTCTGATTACAAAATTAGTTCACTGATTGGTTCTGGCATAGTTCTGGTAGGATTAAAGGTTCCCTACCCTGGGTGTGAGTGCTACCCACCCTAAGGGTATGGAGCCTAGATGAAATATAAGGGACAGAAAGGCTGCTGTGTTGTCACTTGTAACTTGCTGCCTGTTTCACTGCTTTCTGCCTACCATGAATGGTTTCTCCTCTACAATGTCCCTCTGCTATGCCATCTTGGTGCCAGCCAACGATGGACTGAAATGTCTATAAATTATGAGCCACATTAAACCTTTCCTCTTTTAACTCTGGATTTTGAGTATTTTGTCTCAGAGATAAAAGTAACTAAGCCAGGGAGTAAAGTGAGGAAAGTATTTTTCCAACATCTGGACCTGTTGAATTTCAGGTATTTGTGACATACCCAACAACAGATCTTTACAGTTGGACATAGTCTAAAGGTGGAGGATGACTTCAGAGTTATTAGTATACAAATGATAAAGCCAGGGAAAAGGATATTGAAAGAAAAGTTCAGAGGAAGCAGATGCCAGCAGTTATTTAGTCAGTTTACCATTCAGAGATATTATCTTTTAAATTCAAATTAGCTTACTATCCTATTTTTTCCTACTTTTATTTTCATAATCCAATTTTTTATTTATTGAAAATAATCTTATTTTCAAGGAGTTTGCAGCCAGGTGTGGTGGTATACACCTGTAATCCCAGCATATGGGAGGCTGAAGCATGAGGATCACTGAGAATTCCAGGTGAGCCTGAGTTACATAGTGAGTTCAAGGCCAGCCTGAACTACACAGTGTGAATTTGTCTCAATAAATAAATGTGTGTGTGTGTGTGTGTGTGTGTAGCATATTATTTGTTTTTTACTTTTAAGAGTAGGAAAAATTTATTGAGAGATAGCTTCTGGATAAGAGACAGAAAGAGAACCCCCATTTTAAAAAAATCCATTTATTTATTTGTTTGATACTGGGGATTGTAGGTGCAGTATCACTTGAGCTAAATCCTTGGCCCAAAAAAATCCATTTTAAAATGCCATGCCAGGGTCTTGCTACTCTTTGTTTTAAATCTGCTTCTGAATAAGGGGCTAGGAATGGCCTTAGCGTCCCTGAACTGTCTCTTTTATGTCCTGATAGATTTTTTAAAAAATTAATGGAATTTAACAGAGGGACAATTTAATTTGCAGACCAAAAAAATACAAATAACCCCTCTACATACACACAGACACACACACACACACACGAGAGACCAAGAGCAGCTTAGATTGGCTGGTAAAAGAGGTGTGGCTGGATCCCAGTATTTACCCAACTCCATCACTCAGAACTCTGTAAATTGAATTTTTTCCAGGATCCCAGTAGGGGTGGACCACGTATAAGTTCTTAGATGTCACAAGGAGCCCACTATCATGTCCCTTATATGCTGCTACTGTTACAATACTGTCTCTGTTTAGTACAAACTGGGAAGTGACAAAAAAATGGGTATGGGATGGTATGAGACTGTTCTTTAGTTACAGAATTTCTGCTTAGAACAATAACGTACTCTTCATCAAAGAGTAGGGTCTGGAACTATGGTATAGTGTGAGCCCCAAAGAAAAACATGATATCCTAGATGACCTTGCTCTGAAACCCCCACTTGTCTCTCACAGGGATCCTGGTCTTGCTGGTCTATTTAGGGAAGATAATGATACCTAGAGGTTACTTCAACCTCCCCCTTATGATCCTCAGACCAATAAATCAGTTCCATCTGCTCCATGAGAGCCCAGTGTCCTAGAGGAACCAGCATTCCTCAGCTCCCCTGGCAACCTCTTCAGCAGCCCTATGACCAAATGGATGTACACAGATTGATTTGAGCCCTGCAGGCCACAGAGAGGTGCTTCCAATTACTCTAACTCTCAACTTATCCTCCCCCTAAGAGAAGTCCCAGTGGTAGGAGGGAATACTCAAATGCAGGTCCCTTTTTCAGCCCCAGATGTCCAGCAGTGCGAAGAATCACTTAGGCCAACTGTCAAACAACCCTAGTAAGTTTGCAGATGGGTTCCAAACTTTGACACTTGTTTTGACACATCATGGCAAGATGTTCAATTCATCTTGGCCACTTGCTATCCCTCAGATGAAAGACAAACAATGCTACAAAAGGCTCTGAACTTTGCTAATAAGCAATATGCTCTGCAAATGGAAATAAAATTTTTAAGCCCACTGTAGAACGGCTACTCTCCCTTTAACAGAAATGAACTCCAACTTTAACATTCATCATGGACTAAAAATAATGTTTAAACCAATAGGATACAGAAGAAATTAAAGAAGAAATTCAACAGTTTCTACAATTAAAAGAAAATCACAATACAAAATATAGGAATTTATGGGACACAATGAAAGCAGTTTTATAAGGAAAATTCATAGCAGTGAATTCCCATAGTAAGAAAACCGAGTGAACTCAAAAACATAACCTAATGTTGAACCTCAAGCTTCTAGAGCAGGAAGAAAAAGACAAACCCAAAGTTTATACAAAGGAGGAATTTATAAGGACTGGAGGAAAATCAATGTAAAGGAGGCTAAGAGAATGATACAAAATAATCAATGAATAGGAGAACTGGATCTTCGAAAGAATAAATAAATTGACAACCCCTCAGCCAATCTTATCAAAAAAGGAAATGACCAGGGCCGGAGATTTAGCTCAGTGGTTCCAGTGCCTGCCTCACAAGCGCAAGTTCATCCTGGTAACCACATACAATGCTGGGCTTGGTGACTCACACCCACCAGCAGTCAATACCACATACCACAGTGCCAGGCGTGGTGGCTCATGCCTGTAATCCCAGCACTCGGGAAGCAGAGACAGGAGGATTGCTGAGTTCTAGGCTTGCCTGGACTACATAGTGAGCTCAGGGCCAGCCTGAACTACAAAGCGAGACCCTGTCTCAAAAAAAAAAAAAAAGGAAATGATCAAATCCATGCAATTAGGAATGAAAAATGAAATCACAACAGATCCAGCAGAAATCAAGACGATACTCAATATCTACTCTGAGCAACTATACTCCAATAAGATGGAAGGGGCCAGAGATTTAGCTCAGTGGTTCCAGCATCTGTCTCACATGAGCAAGTTCCTGAGTTTGATACCACTAACCACACACCACAAAGCCAGCAATCAGTACCACATACCACAATGCTGGGCAGGGTGGCTCACGCCTAAAATCCCAGCACTTGGGAGGCAGAGGCAGGAGGACTGCTGTGAGTTTGAGGCTAGCCTGGGCTACACAGTGAGCTCTAGGCCAGTCTGAACTACAAAACGAGATCCTGTTTCAAAAAAAAAAAAAAAAAAAAAAAGATGGAAAACAGAAGAAATAGATTCCTAGAAACATGAATTACCAAAGTTGAGTGAAGATGATATAAAAATGCTCAACAACTCAGTATCAATCAGTGATTGAAAACGTAATTAAATACTTACCAACAAAGCAAAGTCCTGGACCTGACAGCTTCAGTGATGCATTTAATAAGGAGTTCAGGGAAGAGGCTAATGCTACTATTTCTCAAACTCTATAATGAAACCAAAAGGGATGAATACTCCCAAATTCATTCCTGGAAGCAAGTATTACCTTGATTCTAAAAGCAGAGAAAGACTCAGCCAAACCAGAGAACTACAGACCAATCTCCTTAGTGAATACAGATGCAAAAATCCTCAATAAGATAATTGACAAAATACAGAGGATCCCCAAGAAGATCACATACCCTGACCAAGCTGGATTCATCCTAGGGATACAAGAATGGTTCAACATACATAAATCAATAAATGTAATGCACAATATTAACAGAATTAAGGACAAAAACCACATGATGATCAAAATAGATACAGAAAAAGCATTTGACATAATCCGACACCCATTTATGTTAAAAAAAAAAATCTTACAAAAATTGGAATAGAGAGCCAGCGATTTAGTTCAGTGGTTCCAGCACCTGCCTCACAGGTGCAAAACCCCAAATTTGATTCCCACATACCACAATGCTAGGTGTGGTGGCTCATGCCTATAATCCCAGCACTTGGGAGGCAGAGGCAGGGGCCTTGCTGTGAGTTCGAGGTTAGCCTGAGTCACCCAGCAAGCTCAGGGCCAGCCTAAACTACAAAGCGAGACCCTGTCTCAAAAAAAAAAAAAGAAGGACTACATGGTCTCTATCTCAACCTGATAAAAGCTATTTATGAAAAACCAACAGTTAACATCATACTAAATGGTCAAAAATTGAAACTTTTCATGTTAACATCAGGAAGACAAAGATGTCCACTATTACCACTCCTGTTCATTATAATGCTGGAAACATGAGCCATAGCAATTAGGGAAGAGAAAGAATTAAAAGGAATAAAGACAAGAAAAGAAGAAATTAAACTGTCATTGTTTGTTGGTGACATAATACTATGTACAGAAAAGTAAACCACCAAAAGACTGCTAGACTTAATTGCCAGATACAGCAGAGTATGTAACACAAGGTCAACTCTCAAAAATCAGGTTTTGTTCATGAATAACAGATTTACTGCAAGAGAAACTAAGGAAATAATTCCTTTCACAACAGCCTCTAAAAAGAATGAAATACCTAGGAATCCATCTAACAGAGGAAGTACTTTTACTCTGCTTTACTTCCTCTGCTTTGAAAACTACAATGCTCTGGGGCTAGGGATTTAGCTCAGTAGTTCTGGTGTCTGCCTTGCAAGCACAAGGTCCTGACTTTTGATTCCCAGTACAAAAAAAGAAAATAAAACTACAACACTCTGAAAAAAAGAGGTCAAAGAAGGTATCAGAAAACGAAAAGTCATTCCTTGCTCCTAGGTAGCAAGAACTGATACAGTTATAATGACCATCCCTCCAAAACTGCTATAGATTCAGTGCAATACCAATTGAAATCCCAATGGTATTTTTCACAGAACTACAGAATATAATCCAAAAATGCATTTGGAACCAGAAGACACCCAGAATCACAAAAGCAATTCTTAACCACAAAATATGGCATAATCCCCCACTTAAGACTATACTATAAATCCACTGTGATAAAAATAGCATGGTACTGGCAAAGAAACAGACACAAGGACCAATAGAATAGATTAGAAGATGCAGAAACAACTCTAGACATATTACGTCACCTCATCTTTGACAAAGGAGCCAAACACTCTCAATGGAGGAAACATTGCCTCTTTAGTAAAGGGTTCTGAAAATACTAGGTTGCAACTTGCCAAAAATTAAAACTAAACCTACATCTTTCACCATGCACTAAACTAAAATCAAAGTGGATTAAAGCTCTAAATATTAAAATAAAGACACTAAACTTACTGGAAGATAGGTTATGCAGAACTCTTGGAGACACTGGCATAGGGAAAGACTATGAACAAAACCTTAGTGGCACAGGAATCAACAACTTGAATCTCATCTCATTAAAAAGCTTCCACACAGCAAGAGAAAACAACAGAGTAAAAAGAACTTACACTGTGAGAAAAAATATTTATGGGCTGTTCCTCAGATAAAGGACTACTATCTAGAATATATAAAGAACTTTAAAAAATTAGACCCTCCCAAATTTAAATACCCAATTCAAAAATGGGCCTCTGAAATGAACAGACATTTTTTCAGATAAGTGAATGCACCAAGCACATACATGAAAAAACGTTCAACATCACTGGTCATTTGAAAGATGCAGATGAAAACAACATTTAGATTCCATCCTATCCCAGTAAGAATGGTAGCTAGCAAGCAATCAACCAATAACAAATACTGGCAAGGCTGTGGGGAGAAAGGAAACCTTCTCTACCGTTGGTAGGAACATAGACTGGTGCAACCACTGTGGAAATCAATGTGGAGATTCCTAAAAAAACTAGGATTAAAGGTCTAATTTGACCCAGCTATTTCCCTGATGGATAGATTCATGAAAGAATTAAAAGAATTAAACAGGTCATCATACCACAGCGACATATGTGCAATGATATTTATAGCACCACAATTTGTAATAGCTAAGTCTTGGAAACAGCTCACATGACCATCAGCTGGAGAATGGATAAAGATGTGATTTTTTTTTTTTTTATAAAATGGAGTGTTAGCAGACATTCACAGTCCAAACTGCAGTGTAACTCATTAAATTCTTACTCTGTGTCAAATCCTACACTCATTTAATCCTTACAGCTATCCTATAAAGTGGGTTCAGACATTTTCTCCATTTCACAGATGAAAAAACTACAATGGATTCTGATACTCTCCTAAGCAGTTCTGGTCAAGTCTGTGCCTGTGACCAATATGTACATATCAGATCTGACAGGGAATTAACCTATTTTCTCACACAACCTCTCACATTTCATACATGGTGCAGTGGGCATTCCAAACACACCTCCAACTTTTACTTATCTATTCAAGGGATTATGGTCTGTCTTGAAATACTTATAAATGACACAGCTGTATTTATTAAATGAATAAATGAGTTGCCAAGTGTAGTGGTGTATGCTTTTCAATGCCAGCGCTCTGGGAGGAGGACTCAGGGTCCCTTGTTTGAACCCTCCTAGAGAACTTAGCGAGGTCCTATCACAAAATTTTTTAAAAAACAAATAAAAGTAAATAAAGGGCTTGGGCTGGAGGGTTAGCTTAGTGGTTCCAGCACCTGCCTCGCAAGCGCAAGGTCCTGAGTTCGATCCCCAGTGACCACATATAATGCTGGGCATGGAGACTCGCGCCCACCAACAATCAACACCGCATACCACAGTGCCGGGCGTGGTGGCTCACGCCTGTAATCCCAGCACTCGGGAGGCAGAGACAGGCGGATTGCTGAGTTCGAGGCTTGCCTGGGCTACATAGTGAGCTCAGAGCCAGCCTGAACTACAAAGCAAGATACTGTCTCAAAAAAAAAAAAAAAAAGGGCTGAGGATGTAGCTGTGTGAAGGACCTAGGTTCAACCAAAAATAAATCATAAAATAATATAGAATGAATAAAGGCCTTTGATTTTGGTGAGCTATAGTGAACTCCACAGGTTTTCAATCACTCATTTATGTAAAACTGTATTTTACTGTAGCATTTCTTTATTATTCAGTCAGTTGTATATTAAGTATTTTCCAAGTATATACTACATAGTAGGCCTGGGGGATACAAAGTATTTGGTCTTGGTTTGTTAAGAAAGAAATTACAAAGAATCACTACAAAGTTGTTTGTTTCATCATTTACATCATCCAGCAGTCACAAGCAAACATGAGCACTTTCCAAGTGAAGGATACTGTGCAAGGTCAAGAGACAGCAATTTACACAAAACAGAAGAGATCTGGTTCAATACATCCATTTTGGAGTCATGAACATGCATGACCCCTTAAATTTTGTGGGTGAAAATGATGACTTAGGAAAAAAAAAGAAGGAAAAGATAAGGATCTCAGAAAGAAAACTGAACTGCAACACTTGCTGATGAACAGAGGTAAAGCCAGCAAAGGAGGTGAGGAAATAAACAGGAGAAAAATATGGTGTTAGTTGCAATGGAAGCCAAAAGCATCTGCAGAGCTCTGGGGGAAAAAGAGCCTGCAGTATGAAAAGTAGGGAGAAAAAAAGCAGATGTGAACAAAGATACTTCTCTTTTCAAGAAATCTGACCAAAGAGGGAAAGAAAGAATCAAGTATTTTTTTAAACACTGAGGAGCAGTACAGCCCGGGAGACTGACAATAAGAGGGAGAGTGGATTAATAAGAACATGAGGCCTTCGCACAGGTGGAAGAGACAGATCCAGAGCAGCCTCACAAAAAGAGGAAACTTCTTTTGTTCTAACAAAGGGTAAAGACTCAAGAGAACAAGTGTGAGTATTCCTGCAGATCTGGAAATGACAGTTCTATCCATCCTATTTTTAGACAAGCAAGAGACAAGATAACCTGCTGATCTCTGAAGAAGGAAAAAAAATTTAAGTGATGACCAGGAGTGGGCAGGCAGAGTGGATGTAAGACAGATTTGAAAGTTGTTAGAAAGGGTATATTTCCTGGAGAAATATAATTTGCAAGGTGCTACTGAAAAATCAGCCAAAGCCCAATATGGTGGTATATGCCAGTAATGTTACATAATACCAACTACACCAAAGGCTGGGGCAGAACGATTAAGAGTTCAAGGCCAGTCTAGGCAATTTAGCAAGTTCCTGCTTAAGTAGATTTCTTCCCCCGGTACCAGGGTTCAAACTCGGGCCCTTATGTATCCAAGGTTGGCACAGTACCACTTAAGCTAAAATCCCCAACCCCTTAGAACATATTTTTAAAGTGCTGAGGATGTAGATAAATGCAGAGTACTTGCCTAGCATGCACAGAAACCTGAACTCAATCCCTGGTACCCCAGAAAGAAAAAAGAACAATAGCAGCAGCAGCAACAAAAACTGAGCTGAGCTATAATCCACATTTCTACAGATCTGGTTATATAGTTTTCTCTGGCTATGCTTGAAGTAAGCTTTATACAAGAGGATAATAACAAGAAGCTAAAATGAAACAATGAACTACAGAATCTCAGCTTGAGAAAGGAAAAAAATAATGACTATAGCTGCTAGAAAAGGAGCAGTGAAGGGTTTGCAGTCCAAAGAAATAAAGAACGAGGATACTTACCAGTTCTGTTCTTTGATACATTCTCCTAAGAACATGCAAGTGTGAACTCATAACCTCTCAATTTCAGGGATTTGATATCTGTTATGCTCACATTAGACTACATTAATAATTAAAGCAGTGGGAAGTTATTAGTGTGGGCAAATATAGGTATTCTTTGTTTGATGACCTGTTTAACAACTGCCTGGACTTATGACCAAGAAGCACTGTTAGGCCTTATAACCCATTTTTTTCTTCTCCTTCTCCTTCTTCTGGTACAGTTCTGTTCATCTTGTTTATAGAGGCCTATATTTTTTGCTGATTTTACTGTACAGTGCAACACTGTTGCTTTATGTTGTTGTATTTTATGGCACTTCATGTAAGAGCTACACAAATAGGGCTGGAGATTTAGCTCAGTAGTTCTGGTGCCTGTCTTGCAAGTGCAAGGTCCAGAGTTCAATCCCTCGTAACCACATACAATGCTGGGCATGGTGACTCATGCCCACCAGCCATCAATACCACATACCACAGTGCCCGGAGTGGTGGCTCACACCTGTAATCCCAGCACTTGGGAAGCAGAGGCAGGAGGATTGCTGAGTTCCAGGCTTGCCTGGGCTCAGGGCCAGCCTGAACTACAAAGCGAGACCCCGGCTCAAAAAAAAAAAAAAGAGCTACACAAATAAAAGCAAAGTCATCCAGTTGGCCATTTCCTTTCACCATTTCTTTGCTCTGAATATGGCACTGTACATACTCTATACAATTCCTGATTTAGCAGCCAATTTATTTAATGACCTGGTTGCAGGAACATAACTCAATCATTAAATGAGGAATGTCTATATTTCTAGTTCTCATCACAGGTCTTTGGAATGATTCTTCCCTCATTCCTGTGAAGTCTTGTGTGTGTGTATGTGTGTGCGCGTGTGCATAAGTGTATTTTATCATACACACATAAACCACAGTTTAAAAGAAACTTTTTCAGACATCCTGTATGATTTTTCATTGGCAAATATGGATACTATGCTGTTAAGTAAATCTCTAATTGGAAGCACTTTAGATACTATTTATGTGCAGTAAATGCTGGTTTCATCTTAGGGAAGTGTACCACTGAAGGAAAAAAAGCCTGTTATGACACTTGCACCACTAAGGTGTAAAATAATTTCCTCTTCTTCTTCAGTAAAGGTAAGAAATACTATGAGGTATCAGGCAGTGGCATAAATTGTAAGAATGGCTTATCTACAAGTAGAATGTTTATAAAATGACTGCAGAATTTGGTTTGAAAAGTTTATTAAATCCATAATATTTAGTCATATAATTTTCAAGTTCAGAACATTTTAGATGAGTTTTGGCGTCTTGGATTTTTCCAAACCTACCACTATCTAATCAATACTATATCCAAGGTTTTTTTTTAAACTGAATTCCTTATTGGTACATTTTATATACAGCTCACAATCACACTCAACATTGGGAAATTTGTACCAGTATATGACATGAGTTAATTCTCATTTTTACCCATATCCTACCCACGCCACAACCCCCATATACATATGCTTTTTCTTTTTCAATCACAATTATTCTTTCCCCTCATTTCTCTCCCCTACTACTTTCCTTTTTAATATCTCCTATTTCACAAAATCTATCATACACTCTAGAACTCATTTACATCTACAGGTTGTCATACCAGAGAAAAGATACAGTATTTACATATCTGTGACCTATTTGTTTCACTTATTAGTGTGTCCTCAATATACCCAAGGTTTTAAGTAAGTAACAAACTGTGATTATATAAAGGTGCAAAGCAAAGTGCTTTAAAAGGAGGTCAGCTGAGTTTAAATTCTGAATCTCATCACTGACTAGCTGTATTATTTTGAACACACTGCTTAGCTTTTTTGTGTTTCACTTTCATTGTCTATGAAAATTATCAACTCACAGGTTGTTAAAAGGATTAGACCTAAGATAAGCAAAATATTTACAACATTGGCTAGCATACAGTAAGTGCTTGATAAATATTATTTTTATCTAAAAGGGTAGAATGTCATTTATATGTAGATGTCCCACAAAAATATCATGTGCTTATAGGAAGAGCTTTTTGAGAGGTGATTGGCTTATGGGGCCACTACATCTGACTTGCTATTAAGTGGATCAAAGAGGTGGGTCACTATGGGCTAGACCTGAAATAGCCTACTCCCTTTCCAGCTACTTCCTTCCTTTCTCTCTACTTCCCATACATCATGGAGCTCTCCTCTGCCAGTGGCAATTCTGTCTAGAGCCAGCCAACTATGCAGGGACTGAAACTTTAATATAATATATCCAGGAGGCCGGAGATTTAGCTCAGTGGTCCCAGTGCCTGCCTAGCAAGCACAAGGTCCCTGGTTCGATCCCTGGTAACCACATACAACAATACTGGGCATGGTGGCTCATGCCCACCAGCAATCAGTACCACATACCACAAATGCCAGGCTTGGTAGCTCAAACCTGTAATCCCAGCACTTGGCAGGCAGAGGCAGGAGGACTGCTGAGTTTGAGGCTTGCCTGAGGTACATAGTGAGCTCAGGGACAGTCTGAACTACAAAGTGAGACCCTGTCTAAAAAAAAAAAATAATAATAATAATATATCCTTATCTATATTGTTTTATATATATAAAATAAACCTTACCTCCTTTAAGTTGTGGTTTTTTTTTTCTGGGCAATAAGAAAAGAGACTAAGATTTCTGGTATTGGAGAAGTGGGGTTGCTATTGTGATGCTGTCTAACCAGATGACTCAGAAATTTCTGGAACTCGTTTTCAGGGAGGAGTTTGGTAAGGTTTGGAGAAGATAGCTAGAGAAGCCCTAGAATATTGTAAGACAAGTTTGATAGACTATTCTAGTCAGAATTCAGAAGGCCAGAATGTTTTATAGACATGCAGACTATAATAACCATGCTGAATAGATTTCAGCTGGGAAGACTTCGTTGGTAGTTGTACTGCAGATCATGTGTGTTATGTTCTAGCAAAAAAAAAAAAAAACTGTCTACATTTTGCTCATTTCTTTAGTCTCTGCACAAGAGCAATGTTAAGGCAGTGGATAATCTGGTATTAGAAATTTCAAAACAGCCCAACATTCAGGCTGTGGCATGGGTACTGCTGTGGTCTTTTAGCTACTTCTTTGAAAATCAAGAGCAGATGGTATAGCTGAGCAATTCTAAAAGCTCTGAATTTCACCTGAAAGAAAGCTGTTGAAGTCTGGACAGCTTGGTTTCTAAAGGATTAGTATTTTTAAAAAGTCAAATACTTACAAAGGATTCCTTCAGGGATAAGAGAAGAATCTGAAAGACCTTGTATCTAGAAAACAGTACCAGGGCACTCTGCTTGAGAAAGGTCATCTAGGAAATTGGCTTCCTGGGATTCCATCCACAGTGCTCACCACACAAGTACTCAGAGGCCCCTGAAGCCATGATAAGCAAGGGCCTAGATAATGCTAAAGCCAGTGACAGACTTTAGTATCATTTGCATGGGGTTGATTTTAAAGGCATAAAGAAAGCAAGAGTTGTGGGGTCAGGAAGGCTTCTACTCAGATTTCTGAAGGCCTGAGAGGCTAGGCAGAGTGCACTGAAGAGGCCAATGCATGAAGCTGGGAGAACAAAGCCAAATATACAGCAGACATTTCAGGAAGGTGAAGAAGCCAAGAACATCAGTCATCTAAGGAAACCCACAAGGAATGAAAAGAACAGTAAAAGAGAGAAGTCATGAGGGCTATAACCACCAGCAGTGCTGTAGGTTTGGCACCACCCAAGCATTTTGGGGTTCTCATCTTGCCCTGGGTGCTAGACATGGAGTTACAAGATTCAATGTTTGTCCTGCTGAGTTTTGGTCTGGCTTTGGTTCTTATTCCTCTCTTTTAGAATGTGAATCATCACCCTTTGTTTCAGCAGTGTTTAACTTTGAGTGTCAGGAGACTTTGGGCTTGAACTTTTCAGGGTGCTAAAACTGTTAAGACTGT
>PVIC010010827.1:30198-42757 GCA_004025085.1 Thryonomys swinderianus
GACACGCCCACCAACAATCAACACCGCATACCACAGTGCCGGACGTGGTGGCTCACGCCTGTAATCCCAGCACTCGGGAGGCAGAGACAGGAGGATTGCTGAGTTCGCGGTGGCTTGCCTGGGCACCATAGTGAGCTCAGGGCCAGCCTGAACTACAAAGTGAGACCCTGTCTCAAAAAGCAAAAAAAAAAAAAAAAAACAAAACCTGTTAAGACTGTGAAAATCCATAGAAATGGACTGAATATATTTTGCATAAAGAGAGGCACAGGAGTCTTCTGGATCCAGAGATAGAATGTTATGCTTTATATACAGATGCCCCTTGAAAGTATCATGTGACCATAGGTAGAGCTTATGGGAAATGACTGGATTTGAGGGCATTACAGCTGACTTTCTGTTAAGAGCTAAGGTCTGGGGCCAGAGATTTAGCTCAGTGGTTCCGGCGCCTGCCTCGCAAGTGCAAACTCCTGAGTTTGATCCTGGAAAGCACATAGAATGCTGGGCGTGGTGACTCACACCCACCAGCAATCAATGCCACATACCACAGTGCCGGGTGTGGTGGCTCACGCCTGTAATCCCAGCACTTGGGAGGCAGAGGCAGGAGGATTGCTGAGTTCCAGGCTTGCCTGGGCTACATAGTGAGCTGAGGGCCAGCCTGAACTACAAAGTGAGACCCTGTCTCAAAAAAAAACAAAAACAAAAACAAAAAGAGGTGAGGTCTGATTACAAAAGGCATGGGGCATGACACAGAAGGGTGTATCTCTTGTTCCGGTTCATTCCTTTACTTCTCACTGTTCTGTCTGCCATATGTGAGTAGCTCTCCTCTGCCACAGTCCTTTCACCTCATGCCAGCCAACGAGGCAAGGACAGAAACTTCTAAAACATGAACCAAAATAACTCTCTCCTCTTTTAAATTGTAGTTATCAAGTATTTTGTCCCAGTAATTAGGAAAATGACTAAGACAAATAAATGTATTTACTGTTTCTAACACTTTATCATTGTAGCCTCTGAAATTTAACCTTATTGGCTAAAACAAGATAGAGAATCTCACAGATTTTTCCAGGGTATGATTTTATCCCAAGTTACTTTGTAAAACTTAAGTGTATCTGACCATTAAAGATTATGTGGTACAGCTAGGCCAGGAATTTAGCTAAGCGGCACCGTCCCTGCCTAGCAAGCTCAAGGCTCTCAGTTTAATGTCCAGTACAAAACATAAAAGAAGGTATATGGGACAATCTGATGATTTGTCACACACATGCACCTCACACAGTTATCTCAAACTAACGTTACCTCCATTGGTTCTTACTTTGTGTGCATATGTGTGTGCTGTGTGTATGTAATGAGAACACATAATATCTACCCTCTTAGCAAATTTCAAGTACACAATATTATAGTCATATTGTTACGTTATACCTCTAGATCACAATCTATTGCATAATTAAAATTTTGTACCACCTGACCAACATGTCCATACCAGTCACCCAACTCCTGATAACCATACTTTATATATATACTCTGAAATAAGAATGTTGGATCGTAAGACAGATACCCATACTGTTTTCCATATGGTTTAACAATTTACAATTCTATGGACAGTATACAAGGGTTTCCCCTTTTCCACTGCTTGTCAACAAGTTATTTTTCATCTTTCTGATAGTAATCACTGACACAAGTATATCTCACTATGTTTTGTTTTTGTTCTATGATATTGGGGATTGAATGCACACCCTATGTGCTGAGCTATATCCCCAACCCTTTGTTATTATTATTATTATTATTTTGAAACAAGGTCTTGCTAACTTGTCTAGGCTAGACTCAAACTTGTGATGCACCTACCTCAGCCACCCAGAGCCCTGGGATTACAGGCGTATGCCACCATATTCAGCTCTCATTATAATTACATGATTTACATTTCCTTGCTAATTAATGATGCTGAACACGTTCATATGTGTACTGGTCATTTGTAAGTGTTCTTATGAGACAGTTTTGCTAAAGAACTGTACAAGTTCCTATATATTCCGGATATTAACCTCTTGCCAGATACGTGTTTTGCAAATATTTTCTCCCATTATTTAGGCTACCTTTTTATTTGTTCGTTGTTTCCTTGATAGCACAGATGCTCTTGTGTTTTATATAATCTCATTTGTCTATTTTTGGTTTTATTACTCATGATTTGGTATTACATCCAAAAAAGAATCACTGCCATCACAAATGGAATTAAGGTTTCTCTTGTGTTTCCTTCAGTTGTTTTATAGTTTCAGGCTGTAAATTTAAGTTCAAACAACTTTGGGTTGATTATTATATAAAGGAGGTCATATGGTTAAATTTCATTCTTCTGTGTGTAGATAGCAGTTTTTCCAACACTGTTTATAGAGATACTATGTGTAATATATATGTGGGTATACTTTTGAACTCTATTCTGTTCTAGTGATCTGTCTGTATTTATGCCAGAACCATACTATTTTGATTACTTGTAATTTTGTAATCAGTTTTGAAGTTAAGAAGTACAAGTCCTCCAGCTTTGTCCTTTTTCAAGATCTCTTTGGCTATTCTTTTTTTGTGGTTCCAACTGAGTTTTAGGAATTTTGTTCTATTTTCTTAATTCTATTTGGGCTTTGATAGGGTTTGCATTGAACTTCTAAGTCCTATTGGATAATAAGGATGTTTTAACAATGATTTTTCTAATCCATGAACATAGGTTGCTTTTCTATTTATCTTTTTAAATTTAAATATCTATCTTTTTAAATTTCCTTCTTGAAGGATTTAAAATTTTCAGTGAACAAAGTTTTTCACTTTTTTTGTTTATATTTACTCCTCAGTATTTTATTATTTTAGTTGTTACATTTTCCTAACTTTCTCTTCCAAAAGTTCAGTTTGTGATTAGAAGCATAACTGATTTGTATCTAGCAGCTCAACTGAATTAGTTGATTAGCTCTAAAAGTTTTTTGAGTTGACCCCCACTTCCTATTTCATACCACTGAGCTAACTGTAAGTAGGCTTTTGATTATTTTCTCCTATACAAATCCACTGAAGCTTCAATTTTAGCCCAATACTCAGATAATGATTTTCCCATGGTTGTCTTCTTCAAGAGTGTCGTCAGGGGACCCAAATGGTACAGTGGTAGTCAGCAGCAAAATTCACACCCTTGAAGCGAAACCCAGAGGCCTCAAAAACTAACTTGATGAATAGGAAAATAAGTGGATCTCCAGGAACCAGGAAAGACAGAAAAACCAGAAGCTACAGAGAAGTAAGAGAAATGGACCACAATGCAGTTAAATAACAAAGCAATTTTGAAGCTTCCCAACACCCAAGAAGGGGAAACTGTCTCCACAAACACAAGGTTAAGACCCCCATATCATATGAGAACCCCCAAAATACAAATAAAGAGCAAAGCAGAAGACAGATAATAGGAAGCAGGAAGACAGATCCTTTTGCAAATGAGAACCAAGACAGGGAGTGAGGAGGAAGGGAGAGAAGGGGAGGGATAATGAAAAAGGAATTAAGATATATTGTGCAAAGGTACCTACTCCTCCCCATAAGGAATTTGATCATTATGTACTACTAAAAAATAAAAATTGAGAAAAAGGCACTGCCTGCATATTGAACTTTTTCTACATAATTCATAAAACAATAATATGAGCAAACCTGATTCCTCTGTTTCCTATTGCTTATAATTTTTTACCTAAAGAATATTAATGGTATAGTGGAAAACCTATAAGGAACCAGAAGTCTTAGATACTAGGTCCAACATCAATTATTAGTCACTAGACCAAAAGTAAATAACTTTTGGAAAGTTAACTTTACTTTTCTCATCTATAAAAAGTTTACTTTTCTCATCTATAAAACTGGAACTACAAACCCTAAATACTTATAATACCATATGGTTATAAATATTAAATTAACCAACCTTTGAAGTCCATACTTCTTTATTCTTATTATCACTATATTAAAGTTAGCCCCACAGTTCTTGCCTAAACTTCTGTACTAATTTATTCCCTAGGTAACTTTGACTTCATTTCTGTACAATCAACCACGATCCACACACTTACCTAATTTTCTTCTCCAAAAAAAGTTTTATTATATCCTTCTTCACCTTGAGAGTGAAATACAGTTGATTCATATGGCATTTAAGGCTGTTAAGTATCTAGATCTACAAAGCCCAGAAGTAAACATGAATATATGAATATATGGTCAATTGGTTTTCTATAAGGATGCAAATGGGGAAGGCTGGGGCAACTACATATCTATATGTAAAAGAATGAAGTTAGATTTTTACATCATACTAAATAAAAAATAAATTCAAATGGAGCAAAGACCTAAATACAAGATATAAACCAGTAAATCTCTTAGAAGAAAACATAAGAGGAAGTCTTCATATCCTTTGATTTGATAAAGGTTTCTGAAATTTGACATCAAAGGCATAGGCAACTAAAGAAAAATATGAAACCAACCATGGTGATGCATGCCTTTAATTCCAGCTACTTGGCAGTCAGAGGCAAAAGGATCACAAGTTCAAGGTCTACCTGAGCAACTTAGCAAGACCTTAGGGATGTAGCTCAGTGGTAGAATGCTTACCCTAGCACAAAGCCCAATGTTTGATCCCTAGCACCATAAAAGAAGAAAGTTATATATAGAATATAATTTAGTAATTCCACTCTTTTTTCTTTTCTTTTTTTTTTTGTTTTTTTTTTTGGAGACAGGGTCTTTATTTGCAGTTCAGGCTAGCCTTGGGCTATGTAAACCAGCCAGTCCTTGAACTCAGCAATCCTCCTGCCTCTACCTCCCAATGCTGGGATTACACGCTTGAGCCACCAAGCATTTGTGGCATTTGTGGTATGTGGTACTGACTGCTGGTGGGCATGAGCCACCACAACCAATATTGTTGTATATGGTTAATGGGGACAGAACCAGGGATCTTGCGCTTGCTAGGCAGGCAATGGAACCAGTGAGCTAAATCTCCAGCCCAGTAATCCCACTCTTGGGTAAACATCCAAAAGAACTAAAGCCAATAACTCAAATGTACTGCACCATTCACAGAAACTTTACTAACCTAAACAAAAGACAGAAACAACTCAAGTTGTTGGGACCAAAGAATCTTCATTTTATAAGTCACTCCCATTTGATGTTTAAACTGTGAACAAACTTTGTACTTTGTAAAAACATCCTATGCAAATGTGATATACAATCTGTAAAAAAAACTTGTGACAACTTGCTAATTGTGTAAGCTTCCCTGAAAAACCACAGAACAAACCAGTAAGGTCCTTGGTCAGGCTGGTCGCCAAATAACAGTGATCTCCTGGTAAGCCTGAGGGGACATAGCTCACAGAACTTACCGGTGTGCTATCAGTCAGAACTGTAATACAATATTTGTATTACACACTTATAACAAGTATCTAGAATAAATACATTCGTGGAAAAGAAAAAAATAGTATAGAGGTTGCAAGGGGCTGTGGGAGACAGAATGGAAAAAGTTATTGATTAGTGGCTAGAAACTTCACAAAGTACTACATCAATAAAATGTCTTATTTCATTCTATCCTTTACAGGTTTCTTTTCTTTTCTTTTTAAGGTTGTAAAAGTTTTGATACAATCAAAAGCTCAACTATCCAGACATTTGGTTATCTTTGTCTCTACAATGTGTTGTTTTGAATACAATTTTAAAATGCACTTCAGATAAAAGCTAATTTAAAAATTTCTAAAAGAGTAATATTGGGCCGGCGATTTAGCTCAGTGGTTCCAGCGCCTGCCTCGCAAGCACAAGGCCCTGAGTTCGATCCTAGTCACCATGTACAATGGCTGGGCGTCGTGACTCATGCCCACCAACCATCAATACCACATACTATAATAGTTAGAAAAGCCAGCTAGACATGTGTAGGCAGATAGATATGACTGGCCCTTGAAAGGGAGCCAAAGAAAGCCAACTTGGAGTTTGTGTTGCCAGAAAAAAAGCTATCCCACCCATGCAAGATAAATAGCTGTCATTGAGATTCCAAATAGGCTGCCATCAGATATTCTAAAGAAGGCGCCAACCTCCTGGGGTGAAGGGCTGAGACTTTAACCCACCTCCCCAGAAAAGAGTCAGAGTCAAAAATTCCTGTCTGATTGTTAATTCCCCACTGTACTCATTGGTCAATTGTAACCCGTCCACTTTTTAAAAGTCTTATTGATAGCCCCCTATTTCAGACCCGCCTTACAAAAGACTTTTGTGGCTTTGCTCCATAAAAGCCCTCTAAGAAGTGAGGTAGGGGGGTTACCCACTTTCCGGGTTACCCTTTCTGTCTTTCTTAAGGCAGAAGCTTTCTTTCTCAATAAAATTTTCCTACTCAAACTTCCGTCATTCCTAAAATTCTTTTTTTTTTTTTTTGAGACAGGGTCTCGCTTTGTAGTTCAGGCTGGCTCTAAGCTCACTATGTAGCCCAGGCAAGCCTCAAACTCAGCAATCCTCCTGTCTCTGCCTCCTGAGTACTGTGATTACAGGCATGAGCCACCACGCCCAGCTAAAATTCATTCTTTGATTTTTAGAGAACACGTACTCGCGTTTCAGGTGGGGAGTTAGGTCTCAACTCTCCTGCGTCAATACCACAGTGCCAGGCGTGGTGGCTCATGCCTGTAATCCCAGCACTCGGGAGGCAGAGGCAGGAGGATTGCTGAGTTCCAGGCTTGCCTGGGCTACATAGTGAGCTCAGGGCCAGCCTGAACTACAAAGCGAGACCCTGTCTCAAAAAAAAAAAAAAAGAGTAATATTATTTTACTCACAGGTAAATCTGGTCTCCACAGATTATAGGCAGAACACTACCTGTCTTATTACAGAAGAGGCATGTGCTCTTAAAGAGAGACAAAACAAATATTTTTAAAAACTGTCATTCTTTCTATTTTTGGAAGCTATTACAGATTACATGGCAGTAGGATTTCTCTGGACCACTGGTACCAACATGGGCCTTTAAAAAACTTACTTGACATGAGACAAGTTCAACAACAGTAGGTAAAAAATCCAGTACCCTCCAATTTGCAGAGAAGTAATTAACAAAAAATGCTTCCATAAAGAGTAAAAAGTCAATTATATCCATCTACACACCAAAACTATTAACAGAAATAGGAACAAAAATTCACCTCAATGTTTCTTCTGAGGCAATTATACTGTAGGAGGTAGTTTAATTAACTAGATATCTAGCAAGGGACAGTGTTTAAGACGAATTTGGGCTAATCAGCTTTACAAGAAAAACAGTGCAGGCATAGGACAGGCACATGAAAAACAAATACGGGAAAGCAACCACTGTAACTGACCCTTCTCCTTTTTACTCTGTTAATCCTGATTACATGGCAAGATTCTTAACTGGCCAAAGAATACAATGATCAGTGCAGGACTATTGTGTGCTGTCTCCCTCCAGGCAGTTTGGAGTCCACACCCAAATTCTATGGGCTAAACGGATCTTATGGCCAGAGACCTGGCCAACTAGAAGTGAAAGATCCTAATCAAGGAACACACTTGACAACCATTTTTGGGCCCCATCCCAACAGTTGGGAGCTGTCTCTCTTACACTTTCAATAAATACTTCAATATCTATGATTTCATTTTTTGACTTTGTGAGATACCAATTCCGTTTGGATAACAATACCAATCCCCTTCCACAAATCTCTATTATATGAAACTTCTAAACACATAGGAAGGTTATTAGATGGAAAATAGCAGTAGGCAGTTACAATATACTTTTAACACAATACCTATACTTCTAAGAATTCCTTAATTTTTTTCACAATTACAATTTTCATAGTTTCACAATAGTGGCAATTAGGCTACTCTTCAGTTAGAGGCAAGATAACCAGGAAGACATTCCTCACAGAACTTAGCTAGTAGTATGGTTGCTTCCACTGTGAATAAACAAAGAACAAAATTTAAACAAAGCCCCTTCAAAGTTTTACTGTTTCTCTACTGATCTGTGAGGTGGGGGTGGGATCCTCGGTATGTTGCTCAGGCTGGCTTCAAATTCTTGGACTCAAGGGAATCTCTGCTGTGTAGGATGGCCCACACCTGTATTCTGAGCTCTGAGAAGGAGGGAACAGAACGAGAGTTTAAAGTAGCCTGGGCTATTCAGCAAAAACCAAACCATAAGCAAAATAAAGTAAATTCCTCTTATCTCAGCCCCTGTCACCCCAATATCAGGGACAGGTACATGCCACTGTGGTGGCTTTCTCTACTCAACAGAGACAATAATTCTAAAATAGTAACAAAACCAGAATAGTTTTAAAGAAACAATTTCTATACATAGGTAACAACTCAGTATTTCATGATTTTCTTTTTCTATTCTTTTTCCTAAATACAAATAAGTCAGATAAAAGGAAATAAATGAGTTTATTTCAGAAACATTTTAGATGACTCATAAGGTATACTGTCTTTTAGCATTGAGCTATATTACTATCAGACATAAGCTACTTTAAAAGAAAATTAAAGGCTGGGGATTTAGCTCAGTGGCACTGTGCCTGTCTGGTAAGCACAAGGTCCTGAGTTCAATTCTCAGTACCAAAAAAAAGGAGAAAAGAAAATTTAGAGATAGGGTGCATCAGAAATTTTTCTAAATAAAAGGCAGTTACCACTACACACATGCCAAAGTCATAATAAACTTGTATTTAGATTTTAATTTCTTTTTTTGTTGTTGTTTTTGAGACAAGGTCTCACCATGCAGTGAATTAACTCATTGTGTAGCCTAGACTGGGCTAGAACTTGTGATCTTCCTGCCTCAGCCTCCCAAGTGATGGATTACAGGTGGTCCACACTACACCTGGCTGTTCGATTTTTAAATAATATATCTACAGTTATCAAGAAGCTAGAAGTAGTACCATATTTGAGTAGTAAAGATGGAATAACAAAATTGGTCTTTCTGAAAGCTAGAACTGTACTCTGAAAGAACAATGCAGCAGTTTCAGAAGACCATATAGCATATGTAATTTCTCAGTCCAAAAGGAAAACTGTAAAATATACACACTCCTGCAGACACAGAAAAGCTAAGAGTGGATTCCTGATGGAGGTATCTGTAGCATAACTATGACCTAGTCAGAATTTACTTCTCCACCTTTGAAAAAGAATATAAAATCAGATAATCAAAAGTTAATTAAAATAGTAGTGAGGATGTTGTAGTTAAAAAGAAGTAGTAGTTTTAAATTTTTTATAATGTACTTAATTTTACAAAATTACACATTCTATTAAATTCACTGGAAAGGGCAGTTTAAGAGGAATTTCTAAATGCTTTGTAATTTTGATAAGAAATTGCCTAAGGCACTATACATCTTTGGTCAAATGATTACTTAAATCACTTGAAAAAAGAGGTAATACAAAATATACAAACTGCATTTTCCTTTTCACATATGTACTGATTTCTTGATTTTTAATTTCTATTACCAAAGTCTACATATCTCTAAAGTCCTTTTTAACTCACCAGAAAGCTATACAGATATTAAGATCTAAAAACAGCATCCAGGACTGAGGATTTAGTTCAGTAGCATTGAGCCTTGCATTGCAAGTACAAGGTCCTCAGTTCAATCCCCAGTACCAAAAAAAAAAAAAAAAAAAGGCCAATCCTGAACATAGCATTCAACTGAGGAATAATACAAGTTGAGTACAAACCATACACATTATCTGTCGCTTTCCCATATCCATGTTAGGTAGCAGCCTCACAAAAAAAGCATCATCTATAACATAACTCCACCACTTAACTGTAGAAAAATGCGTGTTTCAGTTACACTGGGCTTGGCTGCTTCCATTGATATATTCAGGGGGTTCTTATGAGCATATGGTGGTCCTCATGTAGTTCTATGTTCAACCAGATATCATGCCAAGAACAAAACACAGTTGCAAAGACTCACCCAGTTTCATTAAATAGAATTTCCATATCACTTATTTGAAGACCCAAGAGTCCACCAATAACTGCCAAAAGCAATCTCAAAATAAGAGGGCAATCAAAATTTGGACATCAGTTCTACCTGTGACCCACCAGGCAATCTGTTCAGCTGAAAAACCCTACACCTACAACTCTTCTGTATCACCCTAAGTTTCCCTTTTATAGAAAGGTTGATAAAAGCTAAAACTGAATTAATGTTTAGCATTGGAAATATATCAGAGCCTTCATTAAAATCCACCAGAATAAAGAAAAAAATCCTGTTGGTAAATGCATTGGAATTGCCAAGTTTGCCAGGGTCTGATATTCCTCTTCAGCTCACTCGCAAATGACAGTGTCCAGGAAGAGAGAGCAGTGAACAAACTAATAATAGTAGTTTCTCAGGGGAGTTTTAACAAGGTCTCAGAACTTGTCTCCACTGCAGGTCTTTTATTGGTCCACTCCATCATGTGACTGACCTTTTCAGAGAACACCACCTCCTTTTCCTTCAGGTAGAAGCTTAGGAATCTTATAAATAAGCATCAGCACCATTACCACCACCTGGTCACACAAACACATCCTAACCACCTATGTGCTGCCATGTTTTCTCGGCTAGCTCCTCTCTATGAATTTATTTTACATTTTCAGTTTATAAAATATTTTCAGTTTATAGAACATGTCCCTGATGAGATGTAATATACAAGATAATTGTTTCTTTGTACCCCATGAAACTAACTCCCAAGTTTTCTTCATTTAAATGCTAAATTGAAGCAGAATATTTTTTCTTTCTGTGGTATTAGGAATCAAACTCAGGAGCAATCAACCACTAAGCTATATCCCCAGTACATTTTATTTTTTATTATGAGGGTCTCACTAAACTAACCAGATCTCAAATGTTTGATTTTGCTTAGCCTCAGGTGTAGAAGGGATTATATGCCTGTGCCACTATTCCTAGGTCTGAAAAATATTTTTGCATTTCTAAATAAAATATTACTCTACATGTACTCCCATATGCTTCAAACAAGAGATCTATTCTAAAGCTGGATGTGGTGGCATGTATCTGTAGTCTATTACTTGGAAGGCTAAAACTAGAGTATCATTTGAGCCCAGCAGTTTAAGGCAACAATGATACTCACTTCAAGAAAAGGAAAGAAGAAATATTCTAAAAGTGCTTGAAAGTTAATGAGTTAATAAGAGGTAGTTTATTTCAGAATATTTTGATCATATCTCCCAGAAAAGGTAGTATAATCAGACGTGTGGATAATACTGTATCTCCAGTAGCCATAGTACATGTTGATGCATGCTTTGGTTCAGAACCAGTACAAACTACTAAACCAATCTCCAAATATTTACTGAGTCCACATCTACTACACAGTGCCAAATCTGTGTTTACAAGACAGTGTTTTTATTTTAATTTATACTTAATATTTGCACAAATTTAGAGGATATGACTTTTAAGACATGTATATGCCGTATAATGATCAAGAGTAATTAACATATGGGAGGACTGGGGAACGAGCGGCGGGCGGACCCGACCCAGCAGCTCCGGGCACCGCCGTGCCGTGCTTCCAGCGGACTGGGGAATGAACGGCGGGCGGACCAGACCCAGCAGCTCTGGGCCCCACCGTGCCGTGTTTCCAGCGGACTGAGGAACGAGCGGCGGGTGGACCGGACCCAGCAGCTCCGGGGCCCACCGTGCCATGCTTCCGGCGGACTGAGGAACGAGCGGCGGGTGGACCGGACGCAGCAGCTCCGGGCCCCGCCGTGCCATGTTTCTGGCGGACTGGGGAACCGGCGGCAGGCGGACTGGACCCAGCAGCTCCAGGCCCGCCGTGCCGTGTGTCCAGCGGACTAAGGAACCAGCGACAGGTGGACTGCACCCAGCAGCTATAGGCCCCGCCGTGCCCTGTTTTCCAGCAGACTGAGGGAACAGCCGCGGGTGGACCGGACCCAGCGGATGCGGCCCTGCCGTGCCTTGCTTCCGGTGGACTGAGGGTGCAGCACGCGGACCCGGCTGCAGGGTGCAGTCCATTTCCAGTAGACTGAAGGCCACCCACCAGCCCACTATATCCCGGAGCTGTGCAGTGAGGAGTCAGACATAGAGGTAACTCATAAGCTCAAAGTATCCAGTATAGAATCTAACAAACCTTTTTATCTTATTTACTGTGTTTAATACTGATATTGGCATTTATTGTATTATGGTAACAAACATGATGTGATTGTTCTGCTCAAATACCTACCATGATGTGTCAGGAGTCAGAACTCTCAAGGGTTATTACAGATTCAAGGAGGACCCCCCAGGAAAGTGCTGCTTCCAAAGGGCCCCAGATAATAGAAAGAGACCTGGAACAAATATTGTCCTGTCATCAGTCAAAGAAGAGCATTAAAAACAACGTAAGAGTAGAAATGGGAAAATACACAAAAAACCAGACACAAAGATCATCACCACAGGGAAATTCAGAGAAAAGGGAAATAGGGCAAACTGAAACGCAAATACCAGGACTCTTGGAGATGGTAACTAAAGCGGATCTAGTAAAATGGAAAGCAGAACTCATCTCTGAGATCAAAACAGAGATACTGTCCTCAGTGAAAGACTTCATTAAAGAAGAGATCAGTGAGATGATTGAATCCAAGTTAGCAGAAGCAATGGAACCTTTTAAACAGCTTCAAGCAGAACTCCAGGGAATGATGAAG